>QXVZ01005886.1:0-19355 GCA_008931825.1 Phallusia fumigata
AAAAGATGCCTGTCTAGACGCGAACCACGTAAAAACAATCTTCGGACCAAAACAATACGTACCAACGTCTGAGTTCCAGGAATCAACGTTGGGTTTAACAACACTGACGAGATCAAATTACGGAGTAAAACGTTCCCAGTACAAAACCTTCTCAATGATTCGGGTTGGCGGGACAGCTGCAAATGATACGGGCTCGGGCGAAAACCCTCGTTGGGAGAAAGTTTAAAGGGAAACCAAAGCCCCCTCCCTGTTTTACGTGACCCACTAGTTTGGTGGTAAATGTTTTTTTTCCAATTTTTTTCCGAGGTTTTACATAAACATCAATAAAAAATAAGAGGTAGGTAATGGAATTTGGAGGCAGGGGACGAAAACCTCTGGAACGCAATGTGATTATTCATGGCACGATACGCTAAGTAATATACGAGTTCATATTCTTCTTTTGAGCCAAAATAAACGACCTCTTTGATTTTTACATCAAGTGCAGCGCAACTGCAGTAACAGGCAATAAAGACGCGTGTAAACCAGATTTTACAGATTTATTGCAGAAAAAAAGTGACGTCATCAACATGGCGGGCGAAGCCATTATGATTTTGACATAATTTATAAACTGGCACGTTGTGTTCAAATGGTTATGCCGATCCCAAATTTGGTGTTTTTGTCAACAAACTTTCGCAGTAAGAAACTGTTGCAAACCTGACAATACCGTTTCAAAGCGAGACGGTAAATACAATGCGATGCAGCTCATTAAAATGAGTCATTTGCATCAATAATGCGAAGTTGCTTACTATTACCAAAAACAACGCCGAAAAACTAGTTAGCAAAAGCAATTAATTTACCTACCGTATGGTATTTGCGCAATAACGCTGTGCTAATTACGGCTCTAAATCCTGTTGACGACCCCCCAGGATTAAAACACAATTACCCAACAGCAAAGGTTTACATTACGTCTGCATTTCTTCTCTTTTTACCAAAGATATAGGACGAATAAACAGGTTCAACCGCAAGTAGTTCATTTTAAAGATGTTTTACTGAAACTGGTATTCGTCAAACAATATGGGAAATTTGATTCTTGATGCAATTTTTAACTAGCCATTGCATCGACGTTTATAGTAATACATTATCAAATTATACAGACCGACACGCCCGCACAACATAGGCAACCTATGTTAGTTCCGTATTACGCGTCCACCCCAACGTCAATTTAGAGAGTTATTCCATACTTGTTTGCTCTTATGCAAGCTTCTTTAATTTATGAAACTAAAGACAAAAGCAGGAACAACGTCCAAAATACGTGACTACCTACTCTGAAGGCATCTAACACGGACATTGAATTACTTTTGTTGACCACACCGGTTACTTTCCTCACATTCACTTCAAATACCTCGACAGGTTCTCGCCGGTTCGTGTGCAGAAAGGCGGGAGCCGGTGCTCCGAACGTCACGCTTGTAGCACGACAAAAACGGGCAGGCCTTATGTTGAAGTCAACGCTTTTGTATCCCTGGAGTGCGGTTTCATACCTCACTGGTGTCAGACAAACTAGAGAGGTGGTGTTCTCCATATTTTCATTCCACATACACTACCACCTCAAAATGATGTTCTCCACATATATCATTTCTTTTAATACATTGGATATATACTCGATACCTGCACTAAATTGGGTCCATCCCTCGGCATTTTATAACATGTTTGTTTGTGCTAGCATAAACATATGGGTACCCACACACAAGCAATTTCTGAATAGAAGTGATGTTTTTAGGACGTGATCGGTTTAAAAATCAGTTTTTTACAAATTTAAACAAAAAGTAACGATTTCACTAAATAATCTAAATCATTTCTTACATCATGTCAATTTCAATTTCAATGTCGAAAGCATGAATGGAACCCCACAGTCCCATTAACCAATAGTTTGACCAGCAGTGACCTTTGAGCGAGCCGCAGCAAACTACACAAACGACCCTTTCCAACGCGGTTTCAGCAATGCGCTATAAATCCAACAACAACATTGCGCTTTTTGACCAACCAAATATAAGCTTACATGATACTGTACAAGAGAGTGCAACTGTAATTGAGAGCAAAGTTATTGTAACACATTATCTTTTGCAGCGTTATTTAGCAAACGCATCTCGGTTAACCTTACGCAATCACGTAAAGCATTGGTATAGTATTAACAGCTGGGATTCGTCTGTCATAAAAATGATAAGCTCTTTATATTGTTGGGAGGTGTTGCGTGTACGATACATACAACTACATAGTAATGATCTATAATGGCCATACGGCAGAGAAATGGCAGGACTAAAAATAAAAACGAGTAAATAAATTGCTGTGCCGCACTGTCTTCTACATCGCAAAATAGCAAACGTATTGAGGTCATCACCGCTTAGTTTTAATCAGCAAAACGGCCGCCTTGTCGCACTGAATAAACGCCCGTTTAGCTGTAAGGGTAAATACTTGACCGATCATGCTAAAATTTTAAACAACCAATGAGAAGCACCCTACATACGTACATTTCAAATTTCAACACATTTGGATTAGTATGTCTGACGTAAACTGCATGCAAACAAAAAACTGAATATTTGGGCTTTAAAAGGTAAAAAAATGGCCTTCATGGAAGGGTTAAAAAGGTAAAAAATATCATAGACGAGGCTGTGTGTACCTGCCCTACCTCCTGAGGAGACCCTGACTGCCGAGCCACCCCGTCGTTTCACGGTCTACTGAGGCTACATGCTTTGTGTGTTGGCAATCCCGTATTCCCTGAAATCCAAGTCAAGTCTGAAGCTGGGTAAGGAGATGACGGGGTGGTTAGCGTCAATGACCCCTTCGGCTGGTCCCAACAACATCCCCTTGTCGTCGTGTTTCCTATAATGCGCCAAACTCGCTCTTTTGTGACCCCGTCACATAAGGCTTTTTAATTAAGATGTAGCCTCAGCGCGTTCTACCTTGATCCACCAATTGCGCCCTTCACTTTTTTGCGCTTTGCAACATTTAACGTTGCGCAGCTGTTCCCGGTCTGGTGATTGTTTAGTGGTATTGTGTCGTTACGATTTTTTCACCTAGCGAAAAAAATTAACTCAACACGTTATGCAGGATTCCTTACAAAATTCCTACTTTGGCATTAAGAGACCATTTTCTCATTTGAGATAGGGTATAACACACAATCTAAGTCCACTAACTATTAAACCTTTGTAAACTGCCCAATAAGGATTCTGTACACAAACCAAGAAAATGCGATAAAACAAGTCTGCTTAATACGACGCAATATATCGAAAAAAGTCCGAACTAGATACGTACTGCTTCATATAACTGTAATACAACGCTGACTCGCATGCACGCTCAAAACGCTATTCCTAATGAACTACAGCAACACAGTTTGACATAAGTTTTGTGTATTCTTGGTCGTAAGTTTGTTTTTGGACGTCCGTTTTTGCAAGATTCTATTGAAACATTTACTTTAAAAGTGGTCGAAGTATACCGTATTTGAAAGTGTTTTTACGGGGTATTAATTTTGTGTGGATGTCGCAAACATTGCATGTAGCGTTCTACTAATATTCAATCCGGATTGATTATAAAACGTGAATTTGTCGAACCTACCCGGAATATGGAATTTCACGTCATTGGCAATGCAACGGGTCAAAGCTTATACAAGGAATGAGTCGTTTTCCCAGCCAGTCGAGCGAATATGTTGGGTGGGCGGTTTCCTGAGCCAGAATCGTGTGCAGGCATCAATATAACTGGAAATTGACCTTTTTAAATTGAACTTTGGGTTGCAAGGGTAGTTCGCGGCCATTGAAATCGCTGTCCGCTTATTTGCCTACCTGCAAACCGAAAAAAAGGGTTAGTCTCAATCAGGGTTGAACCGAATCTGCTAAATCAGGTTCGGACCGAAACCGAATTCGGCCGAATCAACCGAATCATTTGTGACGTCATGCAAACCCGTACGCCACGCTTTTGACACAGTCACATGATTTTGCTGTCAGGCACATCGTGGTGCTGCTACGGAATAGCTGTGTTGCGTTATTATCTTAGTTTTCTGGCTCTGATGTTTCCTCGGCCGTCGTTGCCAGCTTTCAAATAAATTAACGATTCTTTTGCGGGGAGTGGGCAGAACGATAATGCTTTAATAAATACTAGTTGACTCTATAAATATAACTATAATTGGCTTGTCCATGACAACAAAACATCTACTATCTATTGCTTTTGTTCCATACCGTTAGTTTTTGTTTGCGGAAAAGTTCGGTTTTGACCGAATCGAAACAAATTATTCGGCCGAAATCGAATCTTCGTCAAAACCGCTGATTCGGCCGAATAAATTCGGCAAGCCGAAGCTTCGGTACATCACTAGTCTTAATATAGCGTTTCACCAGTAAACTGGGTGTGTGGTTGGGCACAAATTATTGTTTAACCTCGTGAGGTGCATCAGAGCATGTCGACAACTTGTAATTGACCATAAACTCTTGCTAACGACACACCCTTTTGCGGCCGGCAGCATGCGGCTATGTTAACATTTAGGCAAAACGGTTGGAGAGTTGAAATACATGCCCGCAAACAACACACCACTCTTCTCCAAGGGTGATGCGTCGGGTGGTGGAGACTGGCACAATTTCGGCTGACGGAAACTGTGCAATTCAGTACAAGATTCTTATCAAAGGAAATGATAAGAAACAAAGTCAAGGTATAAAAGGTTTTTACATTGCGGATCTTTTTTGACTTTGAAATGCTGAAAATGGCTCTCTGTCCATTACAGATTTTCATTTGCGCTTTAAAAGGGCGGATTTAGGGTTGATTGTCCAACAAAAGGATTCAGTTAAATGGTTTTCTTCAATAAATTGATTGACTGACAAAGATGTCACATGACCACAGCACAAGGTAGTGTCTTTGTGTCGTTTACGGTGGTGGCAATATAAAGAACGCGTACGAATTGTGTAAAGTCTGCCGCTTTTATGATTTAGTGCTGATTTATTTAACCAGTGCTACCGTCGCAATTCTGTTCCTGTTGCCAACCAGATGTAAAAGTAATCAATTACTCGGTCTGCTGAGGTCCTTTCTCCATGGGTACCAGACGAATTCGTACGTGAGTGTATCACAAAGCAAGGACGTGAAGGGTCTTGTGAGTTTCGGTTAACCCCAGGTCACACACGTGGGTGCGCCTCGAACACTGTTTCTATTGGTGGAATAATAAAGAAATGCTTTTGCTACTGAACCAATCAGGAAGCTACACCTACTGGTAAGGGGCTCTGGGAAGGATGAACTAGCGTAAAAGCACGATTATTTCTGCGCCATTTTTATCTGGTCATGCTTTGTGAGTTACTTCACTGATTCCACAACGTAGGCTGCACATTATCTTCAAAAATACAATTTTAAGTGCAAAGGAATGACTTTTACGTGTAAAAAAGTTAATAAAAAAAACGGTAAAATAAGACCGTAGTCCTTTTTTCTCAAAAATGTTATATCGGTTAATAAAAATTTGATAACAACTCGACTACAATACAGTTATTGTTGATGCCAAAATGGGCTGGTTAAAAAAAAAACTCCATAAAAGCTACTTCGCAAACTAGTTATCATGGGGCATTGTGCAATGAGAGTTGGAAACAGTTTAGACAATGGAGACATAACCAATTCTAGGCAAGATTAGGGAGTTAGAATTTCGTTCGTCTTATCTACAGACTAAACAAACTGTTTTTTAAGTTAAAATTGACTAAAAAGTTTTTATGGCCGCAAATCTGTAGAATACGGAGATTGCTTTTGCAGTAAAGTTTCAAAACCTGAAAGTTCCCTTTTCATTCTACTTTTTTGTGTATTTTAACCGGCATTATGCTTTAAAAGTTTGCAATCAAGGATTGGTAACAAAAGGGTTGCTTATGGGCGGTTTAACGATCGTAGACGCGCTATCAATTCACAATTGTTGCAAACAGTAGCTCAAAAACCATAAAAACGGTTTTAACTTGCAACGTGACTATCACAATGGTGATGTTCACAGACTGGTGACGCCAACAGGTGAAAAAGAATAGCGTTTACGAGCATACAAAGTTTAAAATGGCCATCGCTTTGTTTAAATTGACAAAGCAGAGTCAAAATGATGTTTGGTGGTACGAAACGCCCATTATTGCCAATTTTACGACGCTTCTGTTTCGGTTTTTGAATTCCGGTTCCTTTTTTTTGACTCGCTTGTTTGTTATATTTTTATCATCAGTGGGCGAGATCACGCCTGAATGCGTTGTGTTTTCAATGAGTCCACCGTCGTACAACCTGCCTCGTTGCAATTGCATTGGACCAAATTTGATTTGATTTTTTCGACTTTTGAAGTTGGTGCTTTTATTTGGCTCAGTCCATTAGGTCCCACTGAATTGAACCAATGCTGCTCGAGTTTCTTGCTCAGAGAAACACAAGCGACCCGGGACAGGATTAGAACCCACAACCTTGCGAGCACAAGGCGGTCGTGCTAACTAATGGGCCACTATGGCGAACTATTACAAATCTAGCGACAGCACTCGGTTTTATTTATTTTGGTGGTCTTATCGAGAATTAAAAAACAATTTTTCGAACTTTGTGCTCGAAAACTTGGGTAGCGTCCACCACCTTTAAAAAAATATTATTTAAGCCTGATTTCAAGACCACGCACGCCATCTAGCGGTAGGACATTTATGTGTCGGTGCGCGTATCGGCAATTTTTTTCAGCCATTCCTTCGGCCAGTAACTGTTACCGGGGGCAAATACTTTATGTTTTGTGTATATTCGCGTTACAGACCTTGGGAAAAGCAGAGTTCTGTTGGCTGGTGACAAGGAAATAACACATGCATGCATGTAAAACTGTTAAACGCTTAAACAGTTAAAAAGTTTTTTTGCTAAGCATAACCAGGTCAAATGTTTTGCATATTAAAGCACTTTACGTTCGATTTAAAGTGCATGACTAGCGGAAACTACGTTGTACCCCGTGGAATCTAGAAGGTTACCAGCGTATAACAGCGTGAAATAAGACCTGATCCCCAGTAATATTCCTTTGCGCGGGTGTTTGGGTATTTTTTTTACTTTACAAACAACACGCAGTTGGGCCTTAGACAAGAATACCACAAATTGTAACTAGAAGGGTGGCTTTCACCATATCCCCCTTCCATATACACTATTACCTTATTTAAAAATGCATATATATTGACTGTGTCATTTCACGTTGGGTCCCATAGTTACTTAAGCTTTTTATAACATGATTGTTTCTGCAGGCAAAAACGCATGGGTCCCCACACATGCAAAGTTGTAGAAATTGTGGTTCACTATAATGTATGTACAGAACGGAAGCAGATATTTTTTCTTTACTTTTTCGAAAACCGAAAATGACATACAGATCGAATAATCCAAGTACCTCTGACCCAACCTACAAACTTTAAAAGGCTAGTTAACTGCCAGGGTTATAGGGTAAACACAGCAACAAATTCACCATTATGACATGTTATACAAACTGCCTAAATTTCATCCAATTCGGACATTGTTTAACTATTAGCCCCATTTAGGGGGCTAGCGGGGTAACCACTGGGGATATGGGGTAAAACACATCAAATATTGCACCATAATGACATGTTATACAAACTGCCTAAATTTCAGGGTTAAACTAAACTCATGACACACCGCAAAACAATATGTGTCCCCTTTGGGAAGGGGACCCATAATAACATTTAGCTTCTTTACCAACTAACCATGCGCTTACGTGCTTTTGTACAATAGAGTAGAACTGTATTTAAAAGCAAAGTTATTGTAATGTATCACCTTTACAACGTTATTAAGCAGACGCATTTCGGTTTACGCCACGCAATCACCTAAATCAGAATACAAACAGCTGAGCTTCGTCCGTCATAAAACAAGACAATTAAAATGAAACGCCTGCCTGGCAATTAAAATGAAACGCCTGCCTGGCCACATTAAAATGAAACGCCTGCCTGGCCACACCCAAATGAAACGCCTGCCTGGCCACACCCTATTGAAACGCCTGCCTGGCCACACCCTATAAACGCCCGTTTATGTGTAAAGTAGCGGCCTGTGACCAACCGCTGAGCGTTGCGCCGCTTGAGTCGTAAATCGTCAATCACTCCCTCGCGTCAGGTCGTGTTGCATTTGGAGCAAAACAGCCAGCTGTTATACACGTAGTTGCGGCCGCAAGGGAAAGACTTGACCGATCAGGAAAATTTTAAACAGCCTATAAGAAGCACCCTACATATATCCGTCCTAAATTTCAATACATTTGGATTAGTATGTCTAAAGTGAAGGGCATGTAAACAAAAACTAAATATTTGGGGTTAAAAAGGTAGAAAAGTGGTGAAACCAAATAAAAGGCACAAAAAACGTTAAAACACTTTGCCTTGTATCCATTATGATAATAGGAAACTTCTAGGTGACTTACTGTGTTAAATATAGCTGTTTTAAAAATTTTACATTTTGGGGGCCTGTGGGTGAACCGATGGGTGAATTGGGGTAAAAAATTGACAGTGCACAACTTCAGATACACATCTATCATGTGTGAAAATTTGAAGAAATTCGGACAACTCCTTCATGACCAAAACGTGGGAACAAACTCGCGTTAGACAGAAAAAAAGAAAAGAAGAAAAAAAGAAAAAACAGAGTAAAAACAGGGGGGGGCCCCTTCATGGAAGGGGACCCATAACTATTAGAAAGTGCAGTTGGTGACAACCTTAAAGCGATACCGGGAATTTTTAAGTTCAATGGTTCCATACCGGAAAGGAATTTTGTGAGTTAATAGAGGGGGAATTTCCACTACATAGTTTAGTTATTCATGGTAAGTGAAGTATTTCTTTTCAGGTAGACCAATGGTTCCAAACCTTTAATTATTACTATATATCTTAGAGAAATTTAACATTTCAAAATAGGCAAAGAGGGAAATGCATCAAAAAGGTTGAGAGCCTGTTAGTGGAAATGGTTTTCTAACGATGTTTGATCTACGGACCCTGTGAAATCGCAATCTTTACTAAAGATAAAAAAAGTAATAAGTGTCGCTTTTTAAGTTTTTTTTCTCGCAACAGGTTTTAAAATGTACGTGTTTTCAACAACGGAACATCAAAACCAACTTTTTATTTTCACGCTACAATAAACTTTGTTTAATTCGGATTCGGTAAATCTGGATGTACAAATGATTTAAGTCTTTCTTCACAAAACGCTTTGCTTAATCCGGAGAAAAGTTGCTCTACTCACATCTTCTGACCCGGATTTTTCACTTTACAATGGCAAATTCGTACACCAAAACCCAATATACCCGAGTATAACGTAACAGTCAATCGTAGTGTTTGCCCAATGCTCTTTGGGTATTTAGTGCGTAAGGTTATAATGTACCAATAAATCAGTTTTATTTTGAAGGAGTTATATCAAAATTGGGTCGGTAATGTGGTAAATTAGAGTGATTTTGCTGATCAACCACTCACACTAGAGTCATGTGACCTACGATGATAAGATGGCCGCTTCCTCAAATGATTTCTCAATCGTTCATTTCGAAGACTCTTGACCGCTTGATGCTCCAATGCGTCAATGATGTGAGAAGGCACGGTTGTTATGACATCTGCCTGTGAATACAAACCAGATTTGTTTGTTTAGATCTTTTTCACACCAAGAAGGATCGCCAGTAGTAACTGTAGTTTACGTATTTTTAAAAGCTTTGTTATTTTTTGTGTAACGGGAATTTAGTTCAGAAAAAAAAAACATTGGCAAATTGTCAGATTTGACATCATACACATATTAAGAAATGGGCATGGTGTGTAGTCTAAACCGTAGAAACGACCAAAATGCGCTATTCCTAAACGCCGTTTTTACTTTTTTGTGGGTTGTAAGCTCGGCAACGCTGTTTAACGGTTTCCATTGACACCTGAACTAGAGAAACACAGAAATAGATCGAGGTTCGTTTAATGGCTTCGAAGTCTGTATTTTTAACGACAGGGGCGTGAAAATGTATCCAACAAACTTTAGTTGTTACAAAACTTCAAAGCAAATCCTTTTTGGCAAACCTAACGCAACTTTAAAAACGCCCACTTTGGACTTACGTACACTGATACACGTTCATGCATGTTTGCATTAGGGTTTGGATGATACATGACCTAACCTGACATTTCAAAGTTTGTAAAGTAGGTTTTTAAAGGCAAGCTGGGACAAGACTGGTCCATGAAAACAATAAATTAAAAGCGAAGTCGGTATGTGCTGCCCAAATTAACAATCGGGAAGCTCAGTTGTAAAAATCACAATGCACTTTTAAGAGACTGGTGAAAGAAACAGCAGTGTGCATTGAATGAACATTGGTAGTTATTTGCTTGTTTTGCGTTATAAATACGTCAGGAATTTGCGATATGAGCTGAAACATGTACTTGGCCACAGTGATGGTAAAGAGTAATAATGTGAGTCAACAAACCGATGGGCAAGTCATCCCATCTTTCCAACAAGCCCAGGCCTGTAACAAAGTTAAAGGCATACCTTTATTATCCGACATTCAGCACAAAGACAGTCGGAAAGTTTTATTCTTTGTGCTGGTGTTGTCGAACAGAACATCTGATAGTCAATGGCCAGATAGTTTTCGTCATTGATACGTCGACAAGGCGAGCTTACGTTACGAAAAATTGGTGGATTTCTTCAGTGAAAAGGTTAAGAAAAAAGGTAATATATGTTTTAGTTCAGGACATATACTTTCGAACATTTTTTTAGAATAAAATTTTTTTGGTTTAAAAAAGCTGCCCTTCTCAAACTTAGCACATGCACGCAATAGAGAATTTTACGGCAGCTCATTGGTAGCACTTGACGGTATAGTATGTTGTGGAATTCTGTTTTATTTAACATATTGTCACATCAACTACGGTTTTTTAACAACAATTTCTGAACTGTTATGAATACAAACAAAAAATTAACCGAATACGAAAGGTGGTCGCTCAAAACAGACACAACGCAAGTTCATAGGATTAATATTTCTCTAACGTTGGATAAGCCGGGGATCCTGCACACAAAAGTTACAAGTCGAACAAAAGCTATCGTAAATAATTAGCCAACAATCAAAGCTTGAGGTGTATCGCTGCTCCGCATTTGTTTTTTTTATTTCAACGCAATTTGAAAGGTTGAGTCCAACTGGTAGTTTCACGCAAAAGCACACATTCGAGTCCTAAACCCCGCCAGCCGATCTATCTCGATGTTACAGGTTTCTAATTTGGTATTTAGCTAGGAAAAAAATTACCAAAAAGCATTTGCAACAACGCTTGTCCACACGGTTTTTTACTCACGAAAACGCACATAAATATATGACACCCAACAAATTCGAAAGTCCACGTTTCTGTGCGCATGACCACTTTCTCCGAACTAACGCCAGCAAGGCATGCAACACAGTAATATAGGCACATAATGTTACGACATACCTTCAAAATTCAAAGTTTCGAGTAAGTTTTCGCGTAAATATAGTTATGTTGAAAAAAATTCAAAAGATATCGAGCTACCGAATGAAAATAAAAACGTGTCAAAGCCTGTGTTAGGACAGATCTTCAAAATTCTGCACTTTAAAACAACTTTAGACACCACACCAATATTTTTGCACAAAAAAAAACACGCATCGAACTCTGACGTTCTCGAACCATGTTGTGCGATATAAATTACACAAACGTATCAAAGCCTGAATCAGTGAGCACATTGAACACGGGAAAAGTTAACACACGCTGACGCTTTTTTTCTGTTTAATTACCGATGTGCTAATGGTTTAACAAAAAAAAACATTGCCCGAGCTCTAAGAATCGTAAACAAGCTGTATAATAAAAAACCGCTAGAGTGCGCTAAATTCCCAGCAAATAGCGCCTCTAGTGGTTAGGTTAGTAAAGTGGGATCGTTTACGCCGCACTGACCTAAACCCGTTCGAAGAAAACGATTGAAGGAAGAAAGACACCGTACATTAAAAAACTTACTACAATTATTTAATTTTTACAAATCATGGCGGGTTTCTGCTGCAATACGTTACTTACGTTGACACAGGTAAAATATTATAAAGCAGGAAGCAAGCAACTATGTTTATGTATCTAAGCTTTGTTATGCAAGTGTCAGTGATCTGAAAACAATTAATTATTATCTTTTGCGTATGATATACTAGTTACTTTTGTGCGTTGGCATGGTCAAATGGTTAGTGAGGGTCAGAAACACATTTACTAATTAATACCAATGCCACACAAACGTTGCATGTTGCAATAAAAAGTGAGACATTTATGTGGGCACTTAATGACTAATGATTAGTTTCATTGAAAAACCACAAGCCCCCGATTTTTTTATTGATCTTATCATCTTATGGTATTATATCCATTTTAAAGCAAAGTTTTTGTGTGCTGAATAATGGACATATTAAATGTAGGTCTGTTGTGGTTTTTAGGAAGTATGGAGGCACATGTCCGAATGTTTTAGATGCAGAGACAGAGAGGATGAAGGCAGTGGAGTAGAAGAGGAACAGCCATTGGTCAGTGTTTGTTCAAGAAAAAATTTGTCACACAAACAAACACTTACAACCCTGTCCTTTAGGAATTATCAGAAGGCAGTAAAACTATGACATTGCATTTGCACAGGCTAGCCTTCTATCAGTAATTTAAATTCCATTTCATTTATTCATATTTATAAGTAAAAACCTGACTTTTAAATGAGAGAGTGGGTGGGTATTAAGGTTGTACATATGTAGGAACAGCATATAATGGGGTGTGGCAAATACAGGTTGTTAGTGTGCATGTACACTTTTGTTGATTCTAAACATGGCAAAAACATTGTTGTCAGCAACAATAAAACAATATTATAAGAAGCATATTATGCTTGCCTGTTTGGAAATTGCTGTCAGCCCAAGGTCACATTTTTCAATTCCAAAACTGAAAAAAAACACAAAAAAACAAATTGGTTATTAAGAAAAAAGGGCAACCATTTTACATTGTAGTAAATCTTAGAAGTAAAAAACATACCCAAACAAAGGTTGCAGGATGAAAGTCATTTACAGCTTAGAACAAAAAAACATTTTAATTTTTTTTATTTTTTAAAAGCATGGCATGTGGCAATAACATACTTATGATCCCCCGGGCCTTAGGAAAAAAATACTATAAATCAGCAAGCAAGCAAATATTTTCAGTGATATGAAAATGTTTAATTCTAATTTTTTTTTGTTATATTTCATAAAAGTTATGCTTGTAAGTTTGACATAGTCAAATGCCTAAAGTTTCATAAAGCCCTTTTTACTAAAAAGCACTCCACACAAATGTACTATGTTGCAATAAAAATATGTGACAACTATGAGAGGACTAGATGAAGTACTGATGACTGGTATTGTAGAAAAACCATACGCCCCAACAACTTCACAGCTGTTTAACATTGCTGTCCCTGTCAGGAACAGATAAACACTATTTTGAGGAGGATTTTATACTTGTCGTAACCATGTGAGCAGGAATTTATGGTAACATGTTTAGCTGTAACAATCCAAAAATACTGTTACGGCCAAGGCATATTTTTTAACTCCAAAACTGATAAGAAAATAAACAAAACATTTTGAAATAGAAAACAAAATGCACAGCTATTTTACATTGTGATTTACTTTAAAACAGTTTACCTCCTGGTGCAAAAAACAATGCTATAAATACCTGTTGCAGTGGTGTATGCATATTGTTGCTAGGTTGCCAGATAATACAAAGTTTATCAAGTAGCTTGGCAAAATGAGATGGCATTTTTACCAAAAATCTGGGTATTCTTTCAAGTAAGGTCTTTGATGTTTAAATAAGTTTTTTGGACATGTTGTGTTAAACAATAATAAACACTAGATGTAGGTAGTGAAAAAAAACTGTTCAGGAAACTGAAAAATACCTTTTTGTTGGTCCCCTTCATAATCTTTCTGATTTGGGCAGACCCCCATGGCCTGAGCAACACTTTAATGTAGAATTGAACATTCTGGGGTGGTGCAACCAAAGTTCTGGAAAACAAGTACCTATAATTGTGAGAAAAGGTAATAAAGTCTATAAATTGGAACAGTTGTTTCTTATAGCTAGTAGTTTACACTTCTAGCGCTATAAACTTGTTTAGGAGTTCGAGCTACTTGTTGCCCACCTTTGTTTCAACTAATGATTTAAAAAATATATATCAGGAAGACAGACAAGGTTTTTGGGTTTAAAACAGAACCGTAGTTGAGATTGAAGGCATCTAGGAGTATGAAGTTAGAAATCTGTGTACAAAGTAATCACACATCTTAGGAGTGACAAGCCAGAATGTTCACTTTAAAGTAATAATTTACTGTGTTCCTTAGTTTTCAATACCAGTGCTCTGCAACAGGTGTGTCATGTCATACTGTTTTGACATGAGACGATACTAGGTGTGTAGTCAGGGATACAGTGCAGCAGGAGCCTGTTAGGGCTCCGCTCGCCCACTTCTACAAGTGAATGAAGGGTCATTGGGGTTGGGAATAATACTAGGGTTATGTAGAACAGTGATTCTTTTTCGATTTTGTTCCACCTTTCCGTCTAAATTGCCAAATTTCATTCACTGGCATACAAAATATGTTCATTCACTGGCAAAATATCTTATCAACATAAGATATCATTGGAGATCAGCAATAAAACCATAAAAGTGATTTTAGACATTCTGTGAGGTACAGTTTAGAGCAAGGATGGGCATGATTTTTTTTATTAATAATATTGTCAAGGGCAGGGCCAAAAGGCTTAACTCAATTCTGGGAAAAATAAATTGTTTTCTGTTATAAAAAGCAGTAAAGGTTAACATGCTGGTAAGAGTTTGTGTTATAGCTATGCAATGAAAAGTGAGGTTGCCTTACAAAAAATGTAATTAATTCCATCAAATTAAAATCGTTTTGTATTGTAAATTGTATTGTAATTCCAAATTAGCTCAAATAGACCAAAGGGCGATATATGGCCCAGAGGCTGACAAATCCCTAGTTAAGACACTGAAGTTGAAGTTGTGCCGATTAATTAATCAACGAAGCAACAACTAACACAGCAATCTCACAGACAGGGAGGTCTTGTGACATAAAACTATTGTTATTACATCACAAAAAGCATTCAAATATCGCTGTTGTTGTGTGACAAAGAAATAGTTTACATATGTCCTACTGATGTTTAAAGTTGTCGGGTGGCCTAAAAATCAGCAAAAAATGATAAACTGTCCGAATTTTACTTGCTGTGTCTGACACCTCAAAAATTGTTGTGCACTTGGTTTTTTGCCCAATTTTTGACGTATTGGCTCAATTATTCTGTTCTTGCTGCTTTTATCTATGTCAGCATTTTTTACCATGCTATTCACTAAAAATGCCAGCAATTGCCAAGTATTGTTAATAAATTTTGGTGTGGGGCTCCAATGGTTATAAAAATGAATAACGTCTTTTCATGATGTTCAGTTACAATGCAAATATTTCGAACAATGTGTTATACTTTAGAACTAGTTTATTAAGTCTTTTAGCATGTGCACCAAATTGTGACTCTTCTTTATCAGAGATAATAAATAAGTTTGGTGAATCAACTGCTTTTAACCCATCTTGTTTTCCTTGTTTTTGTAAATGTTATATTTTTAGACAAATACTGTCCGGTCCTGCCTGGGTTACCTAGTAGGCAGGCATTCTATTCTAAGTGTTGTTGGATAAATGTAAAATAAATGCATTTCAGTAATGGACACAAAAACATTTCATTCACCCTTCGTTCACCCCAGCAAAAATTCAAAAATTTCATTTACCTTAGGGCAGTGATTCCCAACCTTTTTGAAGCATTCCTCCCTTTGCTTATTTTGGAGCTTTTCAGTCTTCCCCTACTAGACTAGAAGTGACAAAATGTAACATAAACTTTGGAGCACTGGTCTACCTAAACAGAAATACTACACTTATGGTGAATAACTTTACAACGAAGTGGAAATTCCTCCCATTAACTCATAAAGTTCAATTCACCTGGTCAAGAAGCACTGATGTAGACACCTGAAACATTTCCACTACACCCCATTTCCACTACAATAACTGTTACATAACAAACTTCTTTGAAAAACAAAAACATTTTGTCCTTGGGAAATTTAAACGGCACCAGTTAGGCAATTTGCTAACCCAAATTCTAGTTTAACTTTTCACTGTGCATTTGTGATGTTTTTAAAAGATCACAGTAGAAATTATAATGTTCGAACAGCTTACTTGGGGCAAAATGCAGGTTGAGGTGCGCTGTCGAATAATAGAAGTTTGTAAGTGTGACATGAGTGAAAATGGTTGCAAAGCACTGTTCTATTTCTTACAATTTTATATATTAAAGCGTGACTAACATTGCAGTTGTGGCAAACGAGTGCACTGCCAGTTTAATCTGTTTTCTGCTGAAGCTATAAAGACAAAGCGTTAGTCGTCTGCACAAATCTGCGCAAAAAAATTTTCAAACAAAAATCCTCCGCACAGAAATTGCATTCCCATCTTGCTATGCTGTAGATGTAAAAAGATTCTAGCAGCAACATCCAGACTCTATCATTAGAATTGACTACGCATTTGGGGTTTGGTACAATTTGTTGGTGCCAAATTTAAAGTTGAAAACATCAGTTAATAAATAGTGCCAACAATTTGTCCGCAACTTTTCGTTGCGGCTTTTGCAACAACAACAAGTTTTTGTCGTTTTGAATTGACAATTCTCAACTAAACTTATTGGCACAAAAAATGTCGACCTAAACTTGCAATACCGAGCAAACAACTGCGATCAAACAGTCGCGTTAAGTTTTGTGACATGACTGTTCCGAAAATTTGCAACCTTAGTTGACAACCGGATGAGAGAAACGCATGAGCACAACGTTCGTTGCGAACGGGTTGTTGGCAAATTAATTGCTTGCAACAGAAATCTTGGATCAGACATATGGTTTGTGTCCAAAAAATTAACTATTGGTTAGTATCACCATTCCAGTTACAAAGCGAGCAAATACTGAGAACCAAATTCAGCAAACAACCGCGCTCGTGCGAATTTTGGTGAAATTACTGTTGCGAATTGTTTTTCTTTTGTTGGATGAGACAAACGCATGAGCACGAGGTTTATCCCCTTTATAGATCTTTTTGTCCATGTTTTAAAACATTTGTTGTTGTTTATGTGATCATGTTGTTTTATTTTTTTAATCTTCTTGCATTTGCTTGGAGAAATTCATGTGACAATGTTTAACACTATCCTGTTTTGCAGGAATTGGTACTGGAAAACGGAGTACACCCTGCCGCTAACAGAGGTAATTTGTTGTAAATTTTTGGCAAAAGCCAACGGCTCAACGCAGAGGTTTCCAAGTATCGACTATATCATAAATTTATCATAAAATCGTTGAATTTCACAGATTTTCATTGCGTAGCCCGCAGTTTTTATTCATATTTGTGCGATGTAATGGGTAACCGTTTGCGTATAGAACGAGATTGACAAATACCGATCTTTTCGGTAAGAAAATCATTCTGCTTTCATCACTGCTCTTGAAGGCCCGATCCACATTAGTTAATTGCTCGCACGCACGATCGCCCGCACATCCTATATCGATCAATGTTTCAATGTGACATATAATTTATCTTTCGTATTCAATTGCTGCAGAGCGTTACTTCTATTAAACTAATATTGCGTTACGTTGTTACTAGGCTTACCATATTTTTACAGTTGGAAACCGGGACGCTTTCAAACAAGCGGCCAAATAAAGTTTTTCAAAAATATTGCTTGCTGAATCGAACCCGAACGTACAATCACAATGACTACACTAAAAAAATAGATCAACAATAATCGCATTGAACTTTGCTATCGAATGTTTCTTCTATGTACGAGTCTCTTGTGACGTCATTTGTAAACTTGAGTTTGTTGAGGACCATTATAACACAATTTAGCAGATTGATCAACCTACTGATAGTTGCCTAGTGAATACGGGGACAATCAACTCACAATTGTACTGTGATGTAGTGATGTACCAATATCAAAGATGTCAAAAATGGAAGAAAAAAATAAACACGGAAATACACTTTATTATTAAGGGTGTGGGTCAGTACAGATTATCATTTACTGATTGATAAAAAACCGGGACATACTGGTTGACTGGGCGGGACGCCGGGACAAGGCTTTAAAACCGGGACAGTCCCTTCTTAAAACGGGACGTATGGTAAACCTAGTTGTTACCATAGTGATAGCAGAAACGTGCCAATCACGTTGTTGGTTTGCTGACCACTGGCCCAATATCGTAGCCAACCCAACATTTTGGGAGGGGCCAAATATTTTCAAAGGCAACGTACATAATGTACAACTAAAAGATTTTGTACAGCAACCTTCCTTGATGTACATATTACAAATTGTGTGTGTGTGTGCCCCCTGGCTACGCCCGTGCGCGGGCCTATAGTATGTAAATTAACGTATAGTCAATTTGTCGGCGAAGCGAATGTTTAAGGATCGGTAGCCCAAGAAATACCTATTGCGCCTCTGCAATTTACCACATTTATACCATGACGTGGCCTAAGTTGTTTTAAGAAGACTTAATAGTTCAACTGACTTAAATCAAGCCTGGAACTTGGGGCATTTAAAATTACAAAACCACTGGAAACATCACAAACGGATTGTCAATTTTCTTTTCAGTTTTTTCACCTCCCATGATACTCATGAGACCAATAGGCCCACCCGTCGGCGACGGACTGTACGATTATGGAAATTCCTCTGTTATTAATGAAGATGGATAAGGACAAGGTCTTTTCCGTACCATGATCACACACACGATTGTAAATAAGTTACGCATATTGCCGCTTTAGCATTGTTTGGTAGCTTGTTTTTGGATTTACCCTAATGTTATCCCACCTTTACCCACAACGTGGCCGTTTATGAACACAGCGATACACCTACGGTTTCTTCAAATAACGAAGTTGTCGTGTTTTGCTATATACTTGACTCTACAAGTTCCATACGCTCCTGCACTAGTCAACATATTAACGGTTTGCAAAACCGATTTGTCAGTTTAGTGAAAACTGCTTAGTTTTTATTTTTGGACCCTTGCTTTAGTATTTTTGCTGCCCTGTTACTTACCATCATTTGCGGTATCTTAGCCATTTATTATCATCTCGCGTGGCAAGCAATGGCAAATTTGATAAAAGGGTGTTCTTTGGTAAAAGGGTCGCCGGCTTATAAAATTATAAGTGGAGTTATAAGTATGTGTGTTTTTGTCCTAAAATAAAGCGACCCAAATAATCTGTCAAAAACATGATCATTTTAAATGTACAGGTTTAAAAATATCCTTGCTTTTGAATGTGCACGTTTCGTGTTTAAACTTCAAGCACACTGAAACGCCTTTCCGATTTTTAAGCATATTTGTGAAACCAATTCACATTAAGACCCTCAATGGATTGTTGTACATTTACTTTGCACCGTACATCA
>QXVZ01005899.1:0-12214 GCA_008931825.1 Phallusia fumigata
AAACCTGCCGATTAATCACTATCTATGCCAGTAGTTGTTGACCTTTTTAAGTGTCAACGACAAATCGGTTTGACAGGAGTTGGATAATGTTTATTTCAAACAATGACCTCATGAGATAACATTAATACCACCTTTAAAAAACTTGAAACGTGACACGTATTTTTAACAAGGAAAAACAAACTTTCGTGTCAGTTGAAGTTTTCCCACCACTTTGGGTTGTCATAACGGTAAGAATGTTGGTTATCACAACAGTTTAATTAATGGTTAAGAACCGGAGGCTCCAATGTTAGCACCGATGGTAAGGGAAAAATTAGTTTGACTCAACATATATCATTAAAATACCGCCTTTCTATGAAAAATTATTTTGTCCATGGTATTCGGGGCCATATGCAGTTTATGCGCAACCATGTTTTAGCGTGAATCGGGGTATAGTCAATCCCCAGATCACCAGGCAATGGTATTCAAAGTTTCAAGACTTCAGACCTCCTAATCAATTAATAATCAAACATTTTGTTTCCGCATGCGGACGCCCAACATCAATAGCAGCTACGTCACACACGCCTCAGCTGATACTTTGCAACAATCGAAAATTTGTTGTTGGTATTGAAGTGAAAAATTCGTGCAGGTTGTGATAAGCACACTTTGTGCAGATTAAATTAAGATACTTAGTTGAGCAGTCAAGGAGGAGGGCAGTCCAAGAATACCTTTATACACAAGTTACCCTCACAAAATAAAAAAACAGTTGGCATTGGTAAAACATATACTTTTAGTTTTATAGTCCTTCAGGTAAAACATACACTTTTAGTTTTATAGTCCTTTTTTGGAAAAATATTCCTGGCGGTTAAGCTTAATTTGAATTAAACACTAAACATACTGTACAGCATTTCTTCATGCCCCTTATGTATTACTCACTGCCTTAGGGGGATTGCTTCTCTATAATTTGTGTGTAATTTATCAAACACAAAATGGGTTCTGTGGCTTGTGTGAGGCTAAACTGTGATGCGTATCTTACCTGTCTAATGCATGCACTTTCCAATGAAACCGAAGAAGTGATGGGACTGTGTATTGGGGAAATGGTTGAGAAGGTACAGTGCATAAAAGATGTGTTCTACCTCAGAGCATTATTTGACAAATGTTGTTGTTTGCAATTCAGATTTCTGGATGTGAAATTAACATTTCTGCAGTGCTTCTATTGCGACGAATGGATAAACGCAAGGACAGGGTTGAAATCTCTGTTGAACAACTTTCCAATGCCTCTTCATATGCTGAGATATCCTTAAGATTTTTTGATGTTAAAAGTTTATCACCAAACTTGTAGGATATAGCAGTTGAAATACAAGTCTAAAGTATGTCAGGTTAGCAAG
Organism: Phallusia fumigata; assembly: GCA_008931825.1. Lineage (NCBI taxonomy): Eukaryota > Metazoa > Chordata > Ascidiacea > Phlebobranchia > Ascidiidae > Phallusia > Phallusia fumigata. Next base: position 1,365 of record QXVZ01005899.1, read on the forward strand.
TCTGATTGTAAGTATTTACACAATTCACGGTTTAAATAGTCTTAGAAATAGAAAAGAACTATTTCTGATGATACCATTTGTCAAAACATAGCAATGTTTTGCACCTAATTATTGTCTTTAAGGTTTTTATTGTTAAAAATAGTTTTATCAAGATTACACACCATAAATTTCTTAACCTTTTGTGATACGAATTAGCAATAAAAAGTGGAAAGAATCTTCGTATTGTTGGATGGTATCATTCACATCCACATATTACCGTGTGGCCCTCTCATGTTGGTAAGATTTTGTTTTGGAGGTGTTTTAATGTTGAACTGGCTGTAGCCACAACATTTTTTACTGGAAAAGTGGTTGTTTTTATTACCTACTAATATTCTTCAAATTGTGCCTACAGCTTATATTGGTGCTTTTCGTTCCAATCCATTAAATTGCCAGCCCATTGTGTGCCTTGTTTATCAAACATTTTCTACATCGTATGCCCAGCTAACTTTGATTGAGTGGAACCAAACAAATATTATGTGCCTTGAAATCATATTGTTATTTCAAGTGGCCAGTCACCCAAATAATATAATTGTTGTAGAGTCAATTCTAACAAACAATGTCTTGGTAAGAACATATTTTTTCATTTAAAGCTGATGGGCTGTGAAGTACAGCTTTCGATTTTTATTAATATGTATTATTGTATAAAAAGGTGACACACAGAAATGATTTAGTTCCACTTGTAAGACCAGGTACATACTGAAAATAACATGGTATGTTTTGTTGCTAGATGTCCAAACCCAGGCAATGTATCAAATGATGGATGAGACATTTGTTGGGTTAATCTTTTCCTGTTTTAACGAAAACAAAACCAACCTGGCAAGTATTTTTAGAATCCTAAGTTGTTACCCAACCGTCTTTTCAATAAGTTGGCACCTCGTTGTTTTTCAGCACCAAACTGTTGAGATGATTTGTTTTCAGTCTTTAACTGGCATGGGTGACAGCTCACAGTAAGTAGAATCTAACATCACTTGGGGCTGAGTAGACCAGGCAGTTATTAACATTATTTTTATGGTTGCAGATACCAGAGGCTCGAGGTTCCAATTTACCTTGAAAGAACCCAATGTTTGAGTGAAGCAAACCTTCAGACTTTAACTAGCTTACCAAAAACTTTAATGCATGAGGAATGTGAAGCTTATGACGCAGTTATAAGGTAAATACTGAAAATTGTAAATGTGCGGCGAAACCAGTATAAGTTTTATAATTTCTCCAGTCAGGTTTTTAAAAGACTCAACCCCCACAAGTTAAAGCAGTCATTAACATTGTAGCTATACAATAGGTGATTATAATATCCCAAACATTCCTAAGCACTGATTATGAGATGCTTCTTGTTTGTCACAACGAAATAAATATATTTTTAGCTCACACCTACTGAAAACCAAATTTTTCACATTTTTACTTTACCAAACTGTAGCTATCCTTAACATAAATATGATTATTTATCAGGTCAACCAGATGACAAAGAACATATATTTACAGATCCTGTGGAAATTGCATTTTAACCAAGTTACATAATGCTTCCGTGCACACCCAAAGTGTTTGTAACATCACTGAAACTGTCATTTCCCCCCTGTTGCAAATCCTGGAACAAACTAATGCTAATCACAAGCTGATAATCAAAGAGGTTGAGGCTGAAAATGAGGAACTAAGGAGAGTGGTGGCCGAGCTTGAAGCTGCATCTGTTGCTGACAGCAATGGTATGTTTATCTGCATCAGCCAGTGGTTCTCAACGGGGGGTCCGCAAACTCCCTGGAAATGCTATTTGGACCTCCACTGAAAGCGATAATTTTCTAAAAAATATTCACTTTACAATATACCTAAAAACAAGCCTAATTACAGCTTTTCAAAAAGGCAGACTATATCGCATTGAGAGGGGTGTCCATGACTTTTTGGTCGGCACCAGAAAGGGGTTCCTACGATTAAGAGGTTGAGAACCAATGGTATAGGCCATGTAGACTAATTGATTACCAAAAATGTTAAAACCAACTTTCACTTTTTGACCCCAAAAGTTCATTGTTTGTTTACAAACCCTTTATTAAGATTGAGAGGTTGAGAACCAATGGTATAGGCCATGTAGACTAATTGATTACCAAAAATGTTAAAACTAACTTCCACTTTTTGACCCTAAAAGTTCATTATTTGTTTACAGGCCCTTTAGTGTGTAAATACTAATCTAAATGTATTGAAATTTAAAATGACTGTATATATAGGGGTGCTATATACATTCGTTGTTAGAATTTCAACCTGATTGCTCAATTTTTAGGAAAATATTTCTATTTGACGCATAAATTAGCGAAACAGTTTTGGCATATACAAAGCAAGCATCTTATAAATAACGCAAAAAAACACAAAAACAAACAAAACAATAAATGCTGCAAACACCATACAAGTACAGAATATGTTTCTTGCAGATGGTTGACTTCAACAACACAACCCAGCATTTCGATCATGAAAGGAAGTGCCTAAAATGGAAAAAAAGTGATTCAAATATTTGCAACAACGCGGTAACTTGCTCAAAAGCTTGTTTTGATTTTTGTCTACACCACTGTGTATTATTGTTATTTTGCAAAATGACACTGCCTTATTCCTGTATATTTATCGCTTTCAGATTTTATTATTGTGTGTAACTTGTTTCCAAACTTCAAAAGTTGGCAAAAACTTAGATGTTTATGGACTCCGATGTATTGTTCGGTCCAATTTCAACAAAAGTTTTTTGTTGAAAATTTTCCAAATTTTTTGAATATTTCTGCAGTATTTCAATAACTCTTAGAAAAAAACTGTGTGTATTACAAAAGCTTAGTTGGGAACTGTGCTACTGATAATAATTTGTTTGTTAAATTCAAACAATATTTCCTCCTACAGTAAAACTCCCCAGTTAAACAGTTTCCTTCTACTAGGCTTATTAGCTTTTAGTTCAGTGAATTTGGAGTTAGATACGAGAAGTAATTTGGTCAAATGTTACCACAATACCGGCTGTTGATATTGTCCGTAAAATGAATTAGTTTTGATTTTGTCTATTGAAGAAGGCATTCCATGAAAAAAATGTGGAAAAACCCCGGTATTACACACTCCGGACACTTTCCTAAACCAGTTTCGTCAATTTCGCCCTTAAATTCAGAAGTTTTTTGAATGATCTAACAAGTTGTGAGCATCGGAAGCCACAACAGTGTGTTAAGGCAAGCTTGTGGGCCGCAAACGTAACTGGCGCAGGAAATTAACTGCCGAAGGTGACATGTATGGGTGTCGAAGTTGTATGGGACATAAAAAATACCTTTATCACTGTTACGTGAAGTTAACTGATTTAAATCTGAATGTTAAAAATAAAATATTTGAAAGTAAACTTAACCAAAGTATTCGAAAAGATTAGGAATTTATGCGCATAACGCATTTTTACCCGCAGAGGATAAAAATCAAACAAACAAATGCTTCGAAACAGTCAATTACTTACTTGCACGGGTTCCCGCAAACCAGCTTTGATATTCTCTGTACAAACTTTTCCGTTAGCTCGTCGAAGCCTCCCGATATAATCATGATGTGTTCTTCTTCCGGCGCACTCACCATCATTTCCATCTGCTTCTGGTCAAGTTTTCCCCTCATGTTCTTGATTCCGACAACGTTTACCTGTCAGCGGATATTACAAACGCTAGTTATAGGATTACAAATGCGAGTTTTGGCAACCACCGCGTTCCGGGGTTCCGGAGGGGGTTTCGGGGTTCTCAATCGGGACAATTTTGTTAAAGTGTCTAAACAGTTTATTAACTGTAATAACTTAGTTTCTCGTTTTAAAACAACTAATATAAACACACATTATATTTCAAATAAAGCGTATTCAAGTTGATTTGAGTTGAGTTAAGTTTATTTCGCTTGGTGAAAGAAATATCGTAGCGACACAATTGCACTAAAACAATCACCAAGCCGGAAATAACTGTGAAACGTAAATGTTATGGAGCGCGAAAAAGTGAAGGGCACAATTGGTGGATCAAGATTGTACGCGCTGCAGCTACACCGTAATTATAAGGCGTTATGTGGCGGGGGCCCACATCGGAGGGTGTGTTTGGCGCAAAGGGAGAATCAAGACTGGGGAGGAAACGTTGATGGAACCATTCTGGGCCCTAAGACTAACCACTATTTACAAAAGTTCTGGTGTCGGTTTTTAGCTTGAATACCAGGTAAAGGGGACCATGTTAAAAAGATAAAAAAGGTATAGGACCCTAAAACATTTTGTAAAGGCCCAAGATTTTTTACTTAATATGGTGTTCTATGATAACAATGTTCTATTATTAAGTTACATGTGTATTAACAAAAATTAAAAGGTAATATGTGTTCAAGTACTTCAAAGATTTAAATATTTCCAAACTTGTTGGTACCAACTGGAGTAATTTAAAAGGAGGTGTCTCAGAGCTTTATATAACTTAGGCTCAATGTAAATCCGGCAATAGTCATAAAACGGCATAGGCTATCGGCGCATTGTGAAACCTAGCTGGTGAAAAAAGGAACAAACTCTGCCAGTAAGTTGAGATCGTCACCATCGGTGCCATACAAACGCTGCTTATTACCATCAAAGCGTCTCCAGCCTCAAGCAAATACAGTTTTTTTTTTCAACAATGTCCCCAAGAAGTCTTTACTCACATTAACTCCCATTGATTTGAGACGTCGCGCCGGCGCAACAGCGTCATCTTGCGACACGCCGTCGGTAAAAAGCAAGAGGACATCTCGAACATTCGGTCGATTTCCGCCCGCCCTTAAACTGTAGTCGTAGGCATGTTGTAGTGCTTGACCCGTCAGTGTACCTGTCAAAACGCAGAAACGTGTCAAAAAATTAACATTCATACTTTTTATGCAGCAGTAAAATTGTTTTGACAGAATTTTCTATCAAACAAGCCCTAGAAACAGGTTTACCATATTATCGTCTTTATTTCTAAGATTTGTCCTTATTTTGAACACCAACGTCTTAGAAAATATTAATGTCCTTATTTCTAAGAAATGTCCCTAATTTTTGCTTACGTCCTTATTTTGTTTTAGTTACAACAATATTAAATGGAAACTCTTTCCATTTCTTCAGATGAGTTTTGCTTCCAAGCTGTGTGACATCATGAAACAAACAATATCATTCACAACACAAATCAAGGCCCTGGAAGCTTAATAAGTTTGTCAGAGAGACTAATTTTGCAGGGGAGTTTAGGCATTTATCTTAACCTAAGTGAAAATGAGCAATCGCAAGAACAATTTTCGTGGCGAGTAAGGGAAGGAATTTATCATGAATAAATGAAACTTGAACGCTGATTGCTTCTTACACTGCCATGTTTGTAGTTGTGAATATACCCTTATTTTTTTTCAGTGGTCCTTGTTTTTGGTTCCAGGTCGATGGTAACCCTGGCTATAGAGTGATAGTTGTCTAATTTAGGATTTTACCTGAACCGTTGTAGGGTATATCGTGAATGCGCTTGTTAAGTTCTTCGAATGTGTTCACTTCTCCAATCTTGATTTCGTTGCGAACGTCAACATGCTGAAACAATGATCCATTAACCACCGCACATTTTACAAATCTAAGTACGTACAAAATTTTAGTATTCAACACCTTACAAATTCACCCAATTGTAACATAACAATTTTTTTCTACCTTCCCTGTTTCTGCTGCACGCGATTTAAGTGTTCGTCTGTGACGTCATAATACGCCAGTTTTTTGTTGGTGCGTTAGCTAACTAGTAGTTAGGGAGGCGGTACAGAATAAGGGTTTACGAAACACTGCTATACAATGTACATTTTATTTATTCATTACTCACCTTGTTGTAACGGAACGCACCGACCCGTAACGTAGAGTCACTGATGTGGAACGACTTGATAATCTTCGCTCCGAACTGAAGGAGTTTCTTCCAGTTTTCTTCACCAACCGAACTCGAACTGTCGAAGATCATAATGAGGTCCAGAGTAGCGAATGGAGGGCAAGGTCCTGAAATTGAACGACCAGGGGTTGATGAATACGTTAAAAACTATTGCAGAAAGGTTTGAGGAGGTTAGTAAAAGTGGTTAGTTGTTTTGGATGTGAAAGAAGTTACGTTCTTCCAACAGTTACAGGGGTAGCAATACTTGTACCATTGAACCTGTGTTGCTCAATCGGTAGAGCTTCAACCCCGTAAACGCTAAGAGCGTGAGTTCAAACACCACCGCAGGTTAAATTTTTGGTATTGATTTGCTGTCGAAAAATGCTTAGCCGCATCCCGTATGGGATTTCTGTAAGAAGGCAACGTGAATTGGACGTCGAAACGTCGGTACGCAAAAATACATTTGCCAAAAGTGTCAAGCAACGTCACGAACATTTCCAAATCTAAAAAATTCAATCGAAAACTTGACGGCCGTATCATTATGAACATAACGCAGTCAGGTGATGTTCCGCCCACCAAGGAGAAAATGAAACGACGAAGCAACAACTCTAGACCAGTGTTTCCCAACCTGGGGGTCGCGACCCCAAAACGAGTCGCAGGAAGGTTTTCTGGGGGTGGCGACAGATATGTGATATTTTTACAAACGCAGACAGATCTGTGATATTTTTATGACTTTTTATCACACATAGGTTACAACTGGTTTGGCCTTCATCACCTGTCTTGTCAGGTACGATAAACAGTAGGCTATGTGCCCATAGCTAACTGCACAGGCATTGTCGTTGAAACATCACAGTAATTATTGTCATTAACAATGAAATCCTTAGGTTAAGGCCATGAAATGGCAAAATCAGCCGTTTCATGGAGCAAAAGTGAATGCAAATAAATGATATACTGTAAAAAGCAATTTGATTGATCTTGTTGTTTAGAAAAAAATGGTTGATTGGGTCGCAAGATATTTGANTTGTTGTTTAGAAAAAAATGGTTGATTGGGTCGCAAGATATTTGAAATCATTATTAGGGGTCACCAGCCAGAAAAGGTTGGGAACCACTGCTCTAGACCCTATGGAAAACGCCCGATGCTTTCCCGTTTACCGACCACCAAACTTACTTGAGCAGCACGCAGCTGGCTTGGTCCATTTAGCAGTCTCAGTGCAGGTTGATACACCACTGCCCGACATAACAAACCCCATGTCAGCGTCGCATGTCGTTTTGCATTGACTGAAGGCGTAGTTGGACTTGGAACATTTCATCAGGCCGCCATTAGGTTGCTTGAAACGCGGGCATTTGATTGCTGCAAAAATACGAAACTGCGGTAAAGATTTTCAAGTTTTCGATCAAAACAAAGAGTCTATTTCGACACTTTGGTAAAAAGCCGAATTATTACTACCTTAAACTGGGTAAATTTTACAAGCAAAGTTGTTATTTTCAAATAATTACAAAAAACTGCTTCACATGAATTATTGCTGATTTGCTGTCAAGAGTGGTTAGGTTGCTGGTTCTAATCTTGTTGCGGTCCCTTGTGTTCCCCTAAGTAAGAAACTTTGCTCCAAAGCAAGTATACAAAATTACCGAACTGCATGCAGGTAGCTCAACAGTGGACTCACAAACAAACAACTTACCTCGACAATACGGCCCACGAGGCTGATCCCATTGGCCCGTTCGCAAACACGTGACTTCTGTTGGGCCAATCAACTTGTAGCCACGATCGCACGTAAAACTGCACGTACTTCCCGATATGTCGTAGTTTGTGCATTTTCTTGTGCCGTACTTTGGTAAGTACATCCTTTGTTTGCATTTAATCACTGAAACATATTGGAAATTTAATGTTTTTTCTATTTTTTATGATAACAATATAGATCCCTATCTGTTTAACTCACACTTACGAGCCTACAGCATATCGACAAATTTGAACAAAATTTCTGTCTGACAAAAATTCTTCGATTCAAAAATCAAAACACAATCTAAATAAACGCAAGTTTTGAAAAGTAATTACCAGTTAATTTCTTGGAAACGTCGCCGGAGTAAACGTCCATAAACTGGCACAAATCCATCTCCAATTGTTTTCTAGCAAGCTTGGTGAACATTTTTTTCGCTTCCATTTGCGTCACTTTTCCTCCATTCGAAAGTGATTTCTGTCCGCGCAGAAAAAGGTAGAACTCCCAAAATGAGATCTTGCCGTTTCCGTTACGATCTGCCACCTGCATAAAATTGTAAAAGCGGCTTTTGAAAAACAGGACGAGGAATTTTAAAAGAAGGTTATTAAAAAACACAACCGCCAGGTTACTTATATATTTGCGATCTGTTTATAGTGTTTGTGTTTTTGAAAGTGGAACTATACGGTCGGCAACCTACGACCGTCGGACCAAACCCCACTCGCCAGACGAAGTCATCCTGTCCGCAGCCCATTTGCAAATTGCCCATTTATAAGAAACATTTTAAAAGTTGTAGTAACTGGGAACAAAACTATGATTCACCGTACCGAACTTGGTCTGTGCGCATGCGCGAATTTATATTTTTTTCATCACAAATCTTTGTCTGTGCCTCACAAACACTCAATGCTCTTGAATCGAACCCCACTCTCTTTCCCTAGGGCGAGTGGCAGCATAGGACCCCCTCGGCTGGTCACACCAACCCCCCCACTCCCCTCCCCTCAGTCGAATTTCTCACAATGCGCCAAAACACACTCTCTTGTGAGCCCCCGTCACATAACGCCTTTTACCTTGATTCACTAAATGTGCCCTGCAATTTTCGCGCTTCATAACGTCTCAACGGTGCGCAGCTATTTCCGGCTTGGTGATTGTTTTAGTGAAATTGGGTCGCTATGTTTTTTTTCACCGAGCGAAATAAACTCAACTCAACTCAATCTTATTTTAACATCCTAAATTTGAGTGAAGGAATGGTGGAAATTTACTATGGACCGCTGAGACCTTGCTGATCTTGGTTTTTGCCCGCAGCTTGGAAAGTAGCCGAATTCTGGTCTAAAACCGGAAGCAGTTTCAGTGTAAAACGCTTTTTTATACTTGTATCCGTTATTTTTGTAATTTAAACAGAATTTTTGTTAATTTTTTGTAGTACCTACCAACTTCTGCTCCTCCAGCCACGCACTCATGACTAACTGAAACTTTTCAAAGTCAGCTCCATTTTGCTTGAAATCCTTGATTCCGGCGAAGAGAGTTACAAAAAATGCGATACTCTTCATTTTTCTTCCCTCAGACTGAAGTTGAGCCTCCCAGGCGTGAACGGTGCCGTCTTCGTTGGCATCAAAACGTTGAAAGAATTTTTTCATTGCTGAAAACATTACCTTGCTGTTTTAGCGAAACCTAAAACCAATCAACGCAACTTTACTAANAATTTTTGTTAGTTTTTTGTAGTACCTACCAACTTCTGCTCCTCCAGCCACGCACTCATGACTAACTGAAACTTTTCAAAGTCAGCTCCATTTTGCTTGAAATCCTTGATTCCGGCGAAGAGAGTTACAAAAAATGCGATACTCTTCATTTTTCTTCCCTCAGACTGAAGTTGAGCCTCCCAAGCGTGAACGGTGCCGTCTTCGTTGGCATCAAAACGTTGAAAGAATTTTTTCATTGCTGAAAACATTACCTTGCTGTTTTAGCGAAACCTAAAACCAATCAACGCAACTTTACTAAGCTTACGGTCCAAAAACTCTCTAAAAGTTCAAATATATACTTGTTCTAATTTTTCTGTCATTCGGATTTCGTCAGATAAGATTAGCAAAAATAAAACTCAAAAAGCCGTTCCTAAAAGCTTAAAGCATCCACAAATTTTAAACATTGCCGTTTGGCCAATGTTCAGGCACTATGTAAGTTTGTAAAAATGCAGGCATGAATACGTGGATCGATTGTTTCAATGGGCATTTGCGCATAAAAACTGCGATTTGTCATGCACTTTTTAAAAATTTGGACTGACACAAAACTTACCATCAAAACACAAAGGTTTCGATCTTTCTACTCTCATTCCAACACAGTCAGGTGACCTACAACATCGATAACACCTCTGTGGCGACCGAGGAGCACCATGGTAACAGTTGACAGGGTTTTGCTTCTCATCATTCATGCATGCGTATTTCTGTTTGCAACCCGCTGTTACCCGCTTTAGGGTGTAAAGACCAGTGACTTGACTGGGCTGTTCATACCGAACTTCAGTGTAACACCTAAAAGTAAGTGTTTACTAGATAATGATGAAAAAACAAGAAACATACGGATTTGATTTTGCTTGAAATTATAACCTTAAAACACACTGCATTTTAGATTTGATTTATTTAATGTTACATCATCAACAAAGACAAAATGAATGCAAGGATTATTTCCCATATTATTTTAAAAACTTTATCGGACAGTTACTGCACAGAAATAGTGTTAGAAATTTAGTATATTGCATTGTTACGTCACAAAACCACAACGTTACTCGTTTTCTAGTGTAATTTTACAGTGCAAATACTTTTAACCTAGCCAGATATAAAAACAATAACTTTCATTTTTTAGGTTGAAGTGTGTTTGCTTTCTTCAGCAAGATAAGAAATGTTTTGCAGCAGAAATATATTTGTTCTTACCTGCTGCCGCTGCCAGCACGCTTTCACCTTTCCAGTAGCGTAGCATTCTTGCAGAGATGATGCAGAACAAGTCAAACAACTAAGGCCTGTGTACTTTTTGAGTTAGACAATCGCTGTGTGACGTAACATGTAACATGGAACTTACCTGCTGTTTGCCGCCAAAACATAGAAATAACGCTGATGACAAATAAAATTTGCATTTTCCCAACTTTACGACCTATGCGTCAGCTAGGAACAGTTCTTTGCTAAAAATATTTACTTCGTTAGTTTCTGTGTTGTACCATTTTTGCATAAGGTGTCTTGCAACTCCATTTGTTACAGTTATGTAGGTTATATTAAGTCTTTAAAAACTGTTTTTCAAC
>QXVZ01005916.1:0-12306 GCA_008931825.1 Phallusia fumigata
CCAACTATAGATGATTTCCAAAACATGCCACTTTCACTGCACTAAGCTTGGACGTGACGTTTTAGTTGGCTTACTCGTAAATGTGGAACAAAGATTCGTCGTCTGCAATCCCCTCCCCGCTTCTCCCGGCCTGTTGCCGCTGGTCAGCGTCATATATTACTTGCAGTATGTAGCTCATTCTGTAGGGCCATTGGTCGGTCAACACAATCCAACGTACAATATCAGGAGCCAACACAGATGCATTCAAGGTGGCTGTAAATGGAATAATTTTAACATTCTAAAGTCAGAGTAGTAAATATTATATGGATTGACTTATGTCACGATAAAAGCCTGATGTGTCATGAAAAGTTATTCGCTTTCCCTTTCACGCGTCACCTGCACATCCGTTTCCCTTGTTTAATTTTCTAAATGTTTTACTGTTTTTCATTTATTTGCTTTCGTGTTACATTTTCTGCGTTCACATGCTTTTGTTTTGTTTTGTTTACTTAGAAGTTGGTTAACGTTCTGTAGTCACAAATCAATCGTTTTCTAAAACAGGTGTTCAATTGTCAGGTAGTTAAAAAGTTAGAATTATTGTCAACACAGCAATTGCGTAAGAGCGTGTGGTTGCAGGTAAATATCGCTCGCAAGTACAACACAATATTTCTGACCTGGAAAAAACTGTTGTTGGCGAGTCTGATTGTATTCAAACGTTGTGTTCATTTCTGAATTGTAGCCCGCAGCACCGCTTGTTTGTCCGAGACCACGCAGAATCGCTCTTCTGTCAATCTGTTTCGTTTGTAAAAACCTTAAACTTACAACAACCTCAAAAAACTAACCTTCTTTTTGCGTCGAAACTGTGATAAATCAGATATTTTTTTAAATCATTATTTACCTCTCGTTGCGTGCAGGTGACGATGACGGAATTAAGCGATAAGACATTGTAGATCCGCTTCATATTGCGGGGATTTCCCTGCAAATGCTTTCGAACCAACGGATCAGTTTGAAGAAATTCTCTATCAAAAGAAGTTGAGAAGGTAGAAACAAGTTTGAATACAACGAATTTGGTCCATTTTACTCGCTGAAAATTCACCTGCAGTCATACAGAAATTTCTTTCCGACAAGTTCTCTTTGTAATCTTCCGTAAGCTGCTGGTGTTGCAAACCCGCTGTACGTTACTCGATCTGTATTTTACCGAGCATACGGATTAGACAGAAACAGCGCCAAGCCAAACGAAGTAAAATAACTTACCACCTGNTAAGCTGCTGGTGTTGCAAACCCGCTGTACGTTACTCGATCTGTATTTTACCGAGCATACGGATTAGACAGAAACAGCGCCAAGCCAAACGAAGTAAAATAACTTACCACCTGAATTGGCAGGAGTTGAAACGCCATCGACAATTTCTGCAAATCAAATGCTAAATTAGTGGCCTTTACAATGAGAAAATACTGTAAAACACTTACCGGAATGGTGGTTTACGAAGGGACCATCTGTTACATCGCCGCCGTCATTTAAAGTCGTTTCTTTGTAACAGTTATTGCCGTTGCGATCAATCTGGTTTTTAGGGTGATCATCTACACATAGGGACATTACTCGCATGTTTGCTATTGAAGGCCGAAATTACAGACAATTGGCAGCGGGTAACTCTGTATGTCCATCGCATATATTTAAATACAAGAGCTACACCTATACTACACTTAAAGGCGCTACACCTGTGCCAAGTATCAAATCCAAACCTAGTAAAATCAGATTTGGGACCTACTGCATTGGCGGACCGCGTCACAGGTTTTGCAGTAAAATTTGTGCAAATGAAGTCCTGGATTTTTTTAAAGCAGGTGCCATAATAATAAAAAAAGGCCGCACTAAATACGCAAGCAATTCAAATCTGTGGTGACATTTGAACGTTTGATCTCAACTGCTCTGCAGCCAACGTTTTAACAACCTAACCAAGTTTTGCGAGTTAAAATGAACAAAACAATGTAAAGTGTTCACACTTTTTGCAGAAGGTGAGGTATCGTTGTCCGTCGCGTACTTTCTTAGTGTGTTCGCCTGGTCGGTTTGATCAATCAGTCCTTCGATAAAACGCTTTTTGTTGTCGTTTCCCACCTACGTGATGCGACACGCTATAGGTTAAAAAATACACAAACACAAGTGACTGGTTTTGATTTCCAACCTCGGGCAAGCAGAAGGGCAAATTGATGATTTTCTTTAGGTACTCGTGTCCGTTCACGTTGGCATTGAGCAGAGCTTTGCCCATTCCCTCCTCAATACACTTCACGGCAACGCGAGAATCCAGAGCGATCACGCAAACAAACGGCGACGACCCATCGCTGAGGAGGATGCTGACCGCCTCGAGCACAGACTTGACCTGAAAGTATTACTGACTGTTAAAATGCGATTTACCGTTTTATTTAAAGTTATTTACACTCGAGGGACACACTCCAGACTAGACTTGGATGCCCCTTGAGCCAAACGCGGCTCTTTGGATGATTCCTACAGACCCAATAAGCTAATTTGGAATTACAAATTAAACATATTAGAAACAATTGTAAAGCAATTTCACTTTTTTATTGCTTAACCATGACATATACTCTTACCAGCATATTAAAACCATTATATTTACGAACGCCCGAAGACTACATTTCCTGCATTAGAATGTTTTAGAACATCGGATCCATACCTTATCTTGAGGTACTCGATCCAAGTCGTCTATTGTAATTACAACAGTGTACTTTCGTTTGTGGGTGAATTCGGCGCAGTGGACAAGTTTCGTAATGACGTGTACCTGGAGACAATCAAGTTTGTTATGTTCCTGGTGTATGCAAAAATAAAAATCCGGGACCATATTTGATAAGTCGATACGTTGGTTTTTACATGNTCGTAATGACGTGTACCTGGAGACAATCAAATTTGTTATGTTCCTGGTGTATGCAAAAATAAAAATCCGGGACCATATTTGATAAGTCGATACGTTGGTTTTTACATGCTAAAGCATTGGACGTTCACAGCATGTCCAATGGTTAAAGTTTTTTTAAAAAAACGGTGACTGGGCTGTCTTTAGTTTTCCCGCGGAACAGAGCTATGTTCCTGAAATCTTTATTCTGCGCAAAAGAACCACTCAACTGAACCGGTTACCTCATGTTTGATTTTGTCCATCATACCGAGGGCGCTAGACATGCTGTCCTTGGTGCTTTCCAGTGCTGACTTGATACGGCTTCGTTGCGAGTGCAACATCGCCCACAGAAACTTGAGCAGAACATAAACGGAACCCGTAATCCCTGGCAGCCAGGCGAAGATTTGAACACCAACCGGCACTGCCCGAGGACTCTGTAGTACAGGAATATAGTAAAAAACGACAAAAGGATGAACGTTTTCTTTTTTTATGAATAAAGAGCTTCGATAGGCATTGCAGGCGTCCCAAAAATATCAAATCGACGATTCGGTTTCTGTCAAAATTACAAAAATATTCAATCGGCGATTACTCTTAGGTTTCCGTTCGCAAAAATCAATCTGTAGATCCATAATGCATCAGGAGACTTAGGAGGCGTAAATGTTAAAAAACAAGTGTTGTCTAAATTTATTTTTGCCTTGATATCACAACCAGTCAAAAAAGCTTCAAAGCATCAAAAAATCTTTACTTAACGTAACAAAAACAAACAAATCGGGTTGCTAAAACAACTTACTTTGAACACGGTCAAGGAAAGGTGCTTGGCAACTAGATATGTGATAAAAGGCAGCACGATGGCGGACAGAATGAGCATCACGAACCAGTAGAGCACTGGTAGTTGGCATTTCTTTTTCGGGTAGCGCACAAAGTGCCTCCAGAAACCACCACGAAATATCTGCACCTTCGCCTTTGATTCAACATCCTCCTCTGGTACCAACGTCCTTCTCTCATCATTTTGCGGCATTTCCTTCATTTCGATATTCTCCTGGTTGTCTTTGTTGACAGGTTTAGGTTCTGCAAACTGAACTGCGACTCCCGCCCTCGTGAGGAATTTTTGCGCTACCCGGGCTTCACGAAAGTCCGTGTACTCCACCACCCACCAATCAGGCNGTCAGAAAAAAGGTTGCAGTTGAAATTCTTTGAATGACAAACAACTTAATGCATTCAGATTTCTGGCAAAGTCCTTTATGTTTCGTAGAGACGTCATTTGGTTTGTTATGTTGTTGATGTGTAGCTCATATGGTGGTACATGTCATGCAAAGAAGTAATCTCCTTTGTCTGATATAAATCAGAACGGTTTGATCTCTAAGAGTGCGAGCTTGTTCAGCCGGTTTGTTCTTACACAACTATAGACGGCAAACAATGCTACAGGCGTTTTACTCGCGAGCCAGTTTCCTTCTGTTGTTGGTGTTACCAAGATAAAGAACAGGAAGCCTTGGTGTCTCGCACCTGGCTTGCATACGAACCTTTTAATCCGACTGGACCGATAGTTAGGTGAAAAGTCGTCTGACATGAAGAAAACAAAAACAAATGTAACAATGTTTTTTTGGTTTTGTAATTAGATTGTTAACCTAAAGTGCAACAGATATACCGTGATACTTTAACTGGGTCTTGTTTTATTGACACTGGAACAACTCAGCGGATTGCCATCATTGTAACAGCCCAAAATGACTTATGTAACCGCGTTCAAAATCTATAGACATTGCAAAATGTCACTGTTCCTGATAATGAACGTTTCACTGTTGATTGCTATCAGAAAGTGGTATTTTCAACAACATAATTTACAAGGTACGGCGGCACACTTGGTGAAATTCGAAGAAGTATTCTTAATCTTTGGCCTTGTAAAGGTACCCATGCTGGTGTAGCAGACTTCAAGGATAGATTACACGTACGGGATAACATGCTAAAGGAGATTGAAGACTACAACGCAAAACATGTACAGGTACGTCAACCCGGGGTTAATGTTTGAATGTCGGTTTGGAAATAAAAAGAATATTACAAAGTTCCCTTTCTTATGTCGACATCGAGCGATTGAACACGTCCAGTAGCGTTTCACCATAAATATTAAAAATCACAGAATTTAAAACGTCGGCTGCCGAAGGTGATAGGAATTGGAGTTAAAAAATGTGGGACCGGCGGAGTAATCAGCTTTCTCAACCATCATCCATTGGTTCGATTGCCTGCGAGAAAGGAGAGCTTCTTTTTTACAAACAGAGAAAAACTAAACTTGGACAGTTATAGGTTTGCAATTTTGGGATGCTTATTTATTACAAAACACCAAAAAAACAACACTATTTTGTTTCATGCAGAAAAAAGATGCCCTTAACAAACGAACGACAAGTTGCAATCGAGAAAACTCCTGTTTATTTTGCTTTTGCGCCAGAAGATAATCCACAGCGGATTAAATCATCGGTTCCTGATGTAAAGCTTTTTCTTATCGTATGTGATCCAACTCCGAGGGCTTTTTCCGATTATGTGCATGAGGTGAGGTTTGGACTCACGTCTTACCATGACATAATTAGTTTCACTTCAACCTATGCTTTTTCAGCGTTTTAGGTACAAGCTATACCACGATCAGTTGATGGCAAAGTACAACACATTCGAGCAGTTTGTTGACGAAAACCTCCCAAAACTTCAAAGCAACATTAAAGAGTGGCTGAGCTCATCACCACACCACTCAGACTTGCGGGAAAAAATGATCAAGATGGTTCGCACTGATGTCAAAGCAACCCTACTGTCCAATGGAATCTATTCGGCGCACATTCAACAGTGGCGAAAATTCTTTAATGAGTCCACGTTAAAAATTATCGACGGTAACAAGTTCATGCAAGATCCTGGTTCGATAATTGAAGAACTGCAGGATTTCATTGGAATTCCGAAAGTTTTGTTGCGTGCGGATTTTGTTCGGCACCCAGACACCGGATATTTTTGTTACCGCAAGATTACAGAGCGAGAACTGGGAAGCAATAATACCTACAACGTACAGGAAGTTACCAGACAACTCAAATGTTTGGCAAAATTTAAAGGCCGGACACGAAATGGAAAGCTCAAAGCAAAAGAGGAAACGTTGGAAAAACTACGTGCTTTTTATCACCCATTTAACCAACAATTTTTTAAAGATGTTGGCGAAAATTTCAATTGGACGCTACCCAAAAGTGCGTAAAAAAAGTTTCTAGGAAAAAAACAATTGGTGCATCTCTTTCAAATCGTCCCATTTCAATTGATATGCATGTGTTTTTTGCGCTTTTCAATCGCTAATTTTATTCCTGCTTTTTACAATTTCTGCTTAAGATTATTTTTGCTGCGAAACACACTTTCATAAGTTTTTACAAGATTGATAACAGTATGTTCCCCGCGTTGGCTTCCCTTGAACCTGTTAGTCGACCTGAAAAGTGCATTACAGTTAACTACGATTATTCATTTTCGCCTAATTCGGATGAAGCTGGAGGTAGTGTTTTGTTAGTATAAGACTTCGAATAATCTGGATTTTATTAATCCGGATTTTCTGTTCAATAAAGGTGCATCGTACACTAAACCAGATTGTAGTTGCATGTTTATTTCATACAACTGAATTGGTGTAAGAACCTTGCTTCACTGGATTGTGCTCCACATTCTACAATATTATATCGTACAGTCACTCGGCTGACAAACAGCCATTGTTACCACGCGTATGATGTAACAGGCAATTATTGATTCTCACCCAATGCTTTTTTTGTATTCATTGCGAAAGTTTATACTGTATCAATAAATTCGTTTTATTTTTGAAGAATTCTGATCGCTATTGCGTTTAATTGAGATGTTTTTTTCCAATCAATATCTATCTGGATAACGTCCGGCTTAAAACAAACGTCTTACGGTTAACCGAATTTTTTCGCCTAATCCGCATAAATTTGCCGGTCTAATCAAATTTGGATTAACCGACGTTTGCTGTATTTACTTGTCGTTGCATTATTTCATAGTAACACACAACGTGAAATTTAAAATTTTTAAAATTCAAATTCCAAGGAAGTCGTATCCAAAAGCGGATTTTTAATCAGATAATTGGATTCTAACAAAAATCATTTTGTACCTGCCAGAGAATCATTTCAAAATAGGTTTGTTTGAAAAACACATCATTTATTACCTAGAGGTACAACGTTTTTGAACAGTATGAGCTCAATGCTTTCCTGTGACAGCCCCCGCTTGCTCCTTGCTTATACCCCAGCGTCAAGACGTTGCCGCAATACTGCTGTCTACACATGATTCAGCATCAAAATGTGATGAGCGCCGGTTAGGCTGCTCGCTCACACAAAATCAACTGAGAGATTGACTTTGAACTTCTTGAAGCCTGCCTCATTAGTCGCATTTTAATACGCTATTGCAATCGAATGCTTTTGCGACATTATAACGATCCCATCCACAAAAAAACAGTAAGTGATTTATAGGGATGTACAAACATTACTGAAGATTATGCTCTCTATGCCCCTTCGCGTTGTTTTACCTTCGAGCTTACAACGTACCTTTAAAGTCCCGCAATTTTTCACATTTGCACAAAATTTTTGTTTTCCCTGGTTAAAAACAAATAATTCATTTGTTTGAAAACGTGTTTGCAAGCATTTATTTGTTCATGCAATTTGGTACCGTACCTTTTAATATTTTTGCACATGTATTTTCCCTTTTTTACACCAGTACCTACAAAAGCTCTAAATTTGTAAGGTCACAAATTTAACAATTGCTTTTAGAGCATTCATGCTTTTTGCACTTCTTAAAAATATTTGTTTATAAACCAGTTAAGTGTTCACATTTGAACCAGCTAAAGTGAATTAGAACCACGTAGTGACTGTACATGTCAAATAGCCGCAGGGCTTTAAATTGTTTGACCGTGAAAACCTCCATTAGTGCACCACTGTGTCTGGTTTGTCTAAAAATTACAAGCTGACTAAGGTTAATGGCAGTTACAAGGAAAGAATTTTGTTTCCAGAAGAACAAGTCAAGCTTTCAAATGTTTGCAAAATCCGTAGCAGGTTTCAATTGAAGTCAATAGATTAGCATTTTTTAATTGAATTTACGAAAATCAGTTCTCCTTTGTAACCAGCAAAAGGAAAGTATTATCATCTGCAAGTCTTTGGTGATTTGATACCACGTTAAAAAAGTACGTAAAAGGCGGGATCGGAATAGTTGTAAATCACCAAATTGTAGTGACAAGCGTTAATTGCTTTTATTACATCATGAAGTAGCTCCAAAATTGGCTAATGAACAAACAAGCTGTTTTGAGTCAAAGTGCAAGCAAAAATTGTGTTACCCTCGCTATCGTTGTTTCCCAACATGCATTTTTTTGGAAAAAAAGGAACAATTCTCTTAATTATTTATATTAACAGCTTGTTTGTTCATTAGCTAATTAGTCTAGTTCTTAAATACTAACGTTTATCAGAAAAAATATTCTTCCGTTGCATCAAGTGTCTCTTGCGCTGGAACAAGATAAAACCTAAAAAGGGGGTTCTACGTTTCGTGAAAAAGAACGCGAAAATTGCGATAGCCAATGCGAATGGGCAAATCTTGCTAAATCATTCATGTTTCGTATTGATCAAACTAATCGCTAGTTATCTCGTTCCAATTACCGAACTAACATAGCATTAAGACAGATTACGCATTTTCTTCATCAAAATATCGGAATATTAGCCGTGATTCGTTACATAAACACCAAAGTATGCTACTGCCAGTTTGTCAGATTGTCTGAAGCAGTTAAGTCATTGCAGAGTGGTCAATAATGAAGCATGGTTACAAAATCAAATTATATCCTAGGTCAAATCAGTACAGTTCCAGTACCAGCTCAAACGATTTGAATCTGCTGGGTTGTTTACGTTGCTGCTTGCTCGGTCACTTAGTGTTTACAAAGTGTTGGACGGTCGCAGCTCACCACGCCCAAAGCATTACCGCAACTTGTACTGTAATACCCAAGGTCTCGTATTTTACAATTGAATCATAAATTTGAAGTGTATCAGGTGCTGTTCCCTTTATTTTTTATAGGTTTTGTTTTATTTCCGGTAACACAGTTTAGATGACTAGCACTGCAACTTGAACTGCCAAAAAATGCATCGTGTTAACGTGAACAAAGTTCATCGATATTACAAAATGTTGCTGTTCACGATACTAAACGTTTCGCTGTTGCTTGCTGCCAGAATATGGTATTTTCAACATCGAAGTATTCAAGGTAAATCCCCAGTTACTGTGTGACAAAAGTTGCAAATGTGTTCTCTACCCTCAACCGCGTTGTCACAAAACATATGTATTAGACTTCAAGGATAGACTCAACAGGCGGGAAAACATGCTGAAGGAAATTGCAGATTACAACGCCAAAAATGTTCAGGTATTGACAATTATTACGATTTGCCATTTCTTATTTTAATCTCACAGCTCGCTTGGTAAGCTTACGTTTTGTTCTGTTGCGTTTTTACCCATCCAAATATTAAATCCTAGAATCTGAAACATCGACTGCCCAAGGTGATAGGAATTGGAGTTAAAAAATGTGGAACAGACGGAGTAATCAGCTTTCTCAACCATCATCCGTTGGTTCGAATACCGGAAGGAATGGAAAGCTTCTTTTTCACTGGAACAGAAAAACTGAACATGGATTTGTACAGGTTGCAATTTTAGGTTGCTGATTTGGCATAGCACGCAAATAAACACTGCCTTTTTCATGCAGACGAAGGATGCCGTTAACCAACGAACGACAAGTTGCAATGGAGAAAACTCCTGTTTATTTTGGTTTTGCTCCAGAAGAAAATCCACAGCGGATTAAATCATCCGTTCCTGGCGTGAAGCTTATTCTCATCGTATGTGATCCAACACCGAGAGCTTTTTCCGATTATGTGCATGAGGTGAGGTTTGGTGGACATCTCCTTTATCAGGAGTCGGCAACCATATAAATGCAGTGTGATCTGATGTTTTTATTGCAAAAGTATATTAGTTCGAATTTTGAAACACGTATAAACATAGGTTTAACTTTATCCAATGCATTTTCAGCGTGCAAGGTACAAGTTATACCGCGCTCCTTTGGTGTCAAAGTACAACACATTCGAGCAGTTTGTTGACGAAAACCTCCCAAAACTTCAAAGCAACATTAAAGAGTGGCTGAGCTCATCACAGAAACACTCAGACTTAAGAGGAAAATTTATAAAGATGAGTCACATTGATGTCAAAGCAACCCTATTGTCCAATGGAATCTATTCGGCGCACATTCAACAATGGCAAAAATTCTTTAATGAGTCCACGTTAAAAATTATCGACGGTAACAAATTTATGCAAGATCCTGGTTCGATAATTGAAGAACTGCAGGATTTCATTGGAATTCCGAAAGTTTTGTTGCGTGAGGATTTTGTTCGTCATCCAGTAACTAAGTATTTTTGCTACCGACAGTTCAAAGAGCGAGATATTGATAGTAATGATCAAAAAGATCAAGAACTCAAATGCTTATCAGATACGAAAGGCCGAACACGGAATGGAAAGCTGAAAGCAAAAGAGGAAACTTTGGAAAAACTACGCGCTTTTTATCAACCTTTTAACCAACAGTTTTTTAGAGATGTCGGCGAGAATTTTAATTGGTCAAAACCCAAAAATTCGTAGAAAAAAATCACTTATAATTATACGTGTACTAAACCTTTGGCACGCTGCCTTTTTGGTACAACACAATTTAGGACATTTGTCTTCGCTGCCTCATTTTTTAATAGTTGTTATTGTTTTTTATTATGGCTGAAGGTGGTATTTATGCTGCAGGTGCGCACTGGTGCCTATTTGTTGCAATTCAAAATATCAAGTTTCGTTGAAGTACGCTTGGCAACTGTCGGCAGTGGTTACAGAATTACCTGTGACAGTACTTTGCCTGCCCTGTGCGAATGTTTCTGTTAGCCTGTATCATAGTATTCATTTATCTTCTTGTGTAACGAAATCCATTCAATTTGTTTCATTGGCATTGAAATGGTGTTTGTTTATCCTTATTAGATTTGTAAAAAATCTTGTGAGAGAATTGGGGAATTGCAAAATGAAAACTTGACGTAACATTCTTTTTTTAGGACTGACAAAGCAAACGTTCGGAAATTGGCTTGAGCTTGAAATGTTTCTTGGGGCAAACGGGTTTTTGGTCCAGGAAAGTGTGGTGCAACTGCAGGCCCGCGGGCTAATTGTGCACACAAAATCTAACTCGGACTTTTTCTGACTGAAACTTGATGTTGGCGCAAAAGCAGATGAAAAAATATTGTGTTCATTTAACATACAAACGGTTGAATCTACTATTAAACGAAAAGGACGTGCATGCGAACGGAAACCGTGTGTTTCGTGTTCCAACGAGAACAGTTGGCTAGCATGTGGTCGCAATAAAGTGGTCTGTGGTTTTTTACAGCCGCGTGTTACCTCACGTTACCTCACTCGTCTGAGAATCCAGTTTGCTGCGAAATATNAAACCCAAAAATTCGTAGAAAAAAATCACTTATAATTATACATGTACTAAACCTTTGGCACGCTGTCTTTTTGGTACAACACAATTTAGGACATTTGTCTTCGCTGCCTCATTTTTAATAGTTGTTATTGTTTTTTATTATAGCTGAAGGTGGTATTTATGCTACAGGTGCGCACTGTTGCCTATTCGTTGCAATTCAAAATATCAAGTTTCGTTGAAGTACGCTTGGCAACTGTCGGCAGTGGTTACAGAATTACCTGTGACAGTACTTTGCCTGCCCTGTGCGAATGTTTCTGTTGGCCTGTATCATAGTATTCATTTATCTTCTTGTGTAACGAAATCAATTCAATTTGTTTCATTGGCATTGAAATGGTGTTTGTTTATCCTTATTAGATTTGTAAAAAATCTTGTGAGAGAATTGAGGAATTGCAAAATGAAAACTTGATGTAACATTCTCTATTTAGGACTGACAAAGCAAACGTTCGGAAATTGGCTTGAGCTTGAAATGTTTCTTGGGGCAAACGGGTTTTTGGTCCAGGAAAGTGTGGTGCAACTGCAGGCCCGCGGGCTAATTGTGCACACAAAATCTAACTCGGTCTTTTTCTGACTGAAACTTGATGTTGGCGCAAAAGCAGATGAAAAAATATTGTGTTTATTTAACATACAAACGGTTGAATCTACTATTAAACGAAAAGGACGTGCATGCGAACGGAAACCGTGTGTTTCGTGTTCCAACGAGAACAGTTAGCTAGCATGTGGTCGCAATAAAGTGGTCTGTGGTTTTTTACAGCCGCGTGTTACCTCACGTTACCTCACTCGTCTGAGAATCCAGTTTGCTGCGAAATATTAATTAACTGATCTGAGCGAAATAACAATGAAATAAAGCAAATCATGTAAGGGTGCAAATAGGTCAACATTTGTTTTCTTGGTTTTAACAAACTTTTTTAG
>QXVZ01005930.1:0-22474 GCA_008931825.1 Phallusia fumigata
ATTTCTGTTGATTAGGTCAACTTGTTTTCTGTTTGGACATTGAGACATGCAGTTTGGACAGAGCTTCTATCAAAAAAAAGCTTTGCCGGTAAAGGACCTAATTTGCTTATTCATAAGGTTTATTGTGCTCAAATGTGTACAGTTATAAGTAAGATACGTTATAGGTAAGGTAAGATAGTTTGGAGAGTCTAATACAAGTTACACAAACTCACAAGCATACGTTGTAAATTTACTGCAAATCAGCAAATCCCAGACTCATTGCATGACAGTTATAACACCACATTGTTTTTATCCCAGAGAAACATATTAATCCAGTCTTGCATTATTAGGTTCATGATAAATTAGTCCTTTTCTGTATTCAGGTACATATCATGTTGGTTACTGCTGTGCTTTGCTAGCGGAGTGCAAATGATGCAGTTAATGCAGTTTTTTTATGGAGTTGCAACTGCTGGTGAAATTGGATATTATTCTTACATCTACACGTAAGAAACCTGCGTTCCGTTTCTGTTCTGACTATCGCCATGACTAGCATAAATGTCATCTTCAACAGTTAATTTTGCTGTGTCACCGGTAAACCTAATTCATGTTTGTGGCTGCAGGATTATGCTAGAACACTGTTGAGGGCTGGAAGCCAACAAACTTGGACCTCATTATTGTGACTGTCCGCATCAAAAATCAAATAAACAATACTCCAATGAAACTACCTCAACAGTAAACTCATTAGGAGCATAACACATTAAGATGTGCTGCCCACCAAGGCTTAAAAAACAAACCTAACATTACGCAGGCTTCCCAAATAAAAGTGATAAAATTATCAAACAGCAGTACATTACATTACTATTTCTGTGTTATTTCTATTATGAGTATTTTTTTGTAGAATTGTAGATTCATCTCACTACCAAAAAGTCACCTCGTATGTAAGGGCTTCCACACTCCTCGGTCTCTTTCTTGGCTCGATTTTGTCGCAACTGCTCGTCTCATTCGCGAATCTCAGCTACTTCTATCTTCATGTTATTTCACTTGTAAACGTTTCCCTTGCATTTTTGATCTCGCTGTTTCTACCGATGCCCAAGAAAACAATATTTTTCTACATTTCTGATGAAAATTCAACCACAACAGAAAGCCAGCAGTTGCAAGTTGAAGAAGATGAAAGTTCAAACCATTCAAAAAAAGAGGTTTCTGTATTTTTTTAAATTTTCAACACCCAATTACTTTGACATGTTGGGCTAAAGAGTGTGTGGTGGGTAACAAAGTCGATTGTCAAGTCAAATTCCCAGGGGTTTTCGGCTCAAGTTAAGTTGTTAGTGTTTCGAGTCCTTGTCAGTTGTCTCTTAGTGCAGGCATAAAAAATGCATGCCAAATTTTTCGTCACACGCTGAAAGGGGTATGTAAATACCAAAGAAAATACTTGTTACTTGTGTCTGTTCAGAAAACCAAGAAGTTCACCAAAATAACTTTAGGCATTGCACATTGGGTGCTACTAGGCATGTTGGAAATGTCACCTGTTCGATCATAATATTTCCTTCTGGTTTTAGGTCAAGTCAAGCTTCTTGTAAGTCCAAACCAAGTCTTTTGTGGGGGGCAAGTCTTAGCCTTGAGTCTCCCTAGCACTGTTAAGTGTGTTAGGGTGTAAAATAAATTTTCAAAGCTATGCTGACTTAGATTTGGTGCAGTACCTTGCTAAAATAAATTTAACCTAATTTGAGTCGCAGCTCTGGAAGTAAGGATAACCTGGTTAGCCGTGTGGTTTCCATGCGTCGCTGCGTTCTGGTGCGTAGTTTTGATTTGGCTGCAAAACTCCATACTCGATGAACTTTAGGGCGCAGTTAGTAACCTTTATACTCGATGAACTTTACAAAAACAGCAAAGTCCATTAAATGATTAAAATATAATCCTTTTTGTTTTGTTTTTTCGAAACTCTGGCTTACCCAACTACCACCCTAGGGATAAAAATGCAATAAACAAAAATCGTTAAAATTTTTCAGCTTTTCACAACATAAACCGTCTCCCATCTTTTCACTGATACCAAAATTTTTTTCAGAAACATGTAAAATCCTCACAGAAATGGAAAGCAGTTGTCCTTGGGTTTCTTAACGACATGAAGGTTTGTTACACCAATAAGGTTTTGTTGAGGTGGTCGATTTGGTGGGCACTGTCCACTTGTGGTTGGATATTGGTGGTCAACTACGTCCAGAACCTGTGGGAGACGATAGTGCCGAGTCAAACAGGACAAATATACAATGGAGCCGTTGAAACGGTTGCCACTGTGCTTGGTAGGATAATGGTGTGCAGAAGTGTAGCTGATAAAATGTAGACAATTCTGAAATATTTTTGGCTTGATTTTTGAAAATCAAATCCTAGTGCATGCATAAAAGTATACAATATGGAATACAAAAAACAAAAGTATTCTACAAAAGAAAAATAGTTCAAAACCAGAATATAAACACTCCAAATAAAAAACATAACTACCAGCGAGCTTGAACATAATGTTTAACAGTTTAAAACATGATTGCATTAAAGTTTATTTACTACTTGCAAGCTCTCTTGCGGTTTTGGTTTTAATTAGGCTACTATCTGTGTCTAGTGTTTTTAATCTATAAATACCGATCTGAAACATTTCAGCATTTTAGGTGATGTCATTTCATGTTGAAACACATTGCTGTTTACAATTTTAGTGGTTTGTCTTAGAAATAAAGGGTGTTTTTAAAATTACGCAAATGAGGCAAACAAAAAAACGACTATTACCCTGCTCAAAATTTTAATTTCTGTTGTAAAATACAAAACATTTTGTACAGGTGCTCTTGGTGCTTTTGGCGTCGGGTTCATCAAACTTGACTGCACGACATGGGGGGAAATGGCATTGGGATTCTTTTCACTTTTAAAGTGCGGTTTGCTGATGTTAATGTATTTGACGGACAACATATGGATTTGCTACTCAGCCTATGTGATTTTCATTATTCTCTACAATGTAGTCATTACAATAACACAGTAAGTTACATCTCTTTTACGATGCGGATTTATCCTTTGTCAGTGGAAAAACACCAAACAGGTTTTATTGTCATGAAGTATTTAGTTTTATTGCAGTTTTGTTCAAACTGTTACTTAATTTTACTTTACTTATACCAGGGTAATGCAAGCAGGTTACACTTGCAAGTTCACTGTATGACGATTTCTGTCGCATACCCAACTTGCAGCAACTCACTTATGTAAACGGAAATGAACTAAACTTTTTTGCTTGTCAAAAGCATGCTTTCATACCTTTTTGGTACAACAAAAAAGATTTTCAAAACATCTTGTGGGGCCTCAATCTAGATATTATGGGTTGCATGCTGACCATGGGCAGTATGTTGTGCGGGCTGATCTAATACATTCTTCAACTCTTAGGTTTCAACTTGCAATCGGTTTGACGACAGAGAGTTTCGCCCTTGTTTTTGGAGTAAATACTTTTGCTGCTGTGCTTCTCAACACAGTTTTAACTGTAATATTGATTGACAAGGCTGTTCTTGGACTTGACGTTCGAACACAGTTTATAATTTACAGGCAAGTTTACCTTGTTTTAAATTTTAGCCTTGGTAACCCACGGTTTGAGAAACACTGCTTTAGTTTACTAATACCTGGAAGAAAATTATCTTTAGCCTCTACATAGACACCTGTTTGTAATCAGCAGTTTGGGACATTTGAAAGAATGTCATGATATTTTAACTTTTATGAAAACTTTAAATTGTAAAAAGTTATTCTTTTTAACAGTGTCTATTTCGGAATCGTTGCACTTATATTCCTAGCACATAGTGCTTACAGTCTCTATCATAATTGTTGTCACCAAAAACAAAAAAACAACAAAATACCAGCAAATGATCTCAAAGTTGATGACAACAATACTGTGAACCTTGTGGAAGAAACAATGTGATGACAAACGTCACAACATACCAAATTTCTATTTTACATCAAGTGTTTTATTCATTGGAGCTACGTACTGTAATTGATTTGCCAAATATACAAGTATATATGACCCTTGTCTGCTGGCAGAGTAACCCTGTTTTTACCAAAGTATATAATTGGTACGATAAACGACCTAGTGCACTTAGCATTATCATGGAAAGATAACCTTCACTGTACAGGCAAAATAACAGACTAACCGTTTACACTATGGTGTGGTTAGAGGGGTTAAGTATGAACCATGTGTTACATTTATGACTAAACACCACATTTATGACTCTTTCGAGTTATCGTGTATGTCAACTTTGCAAACATGAGACCAGTTAAACCAGGGGTCTCAAACTTAAATGTCTTCGCGGGCCAAGTAAAAAACTTTAAAGTAACTCAAGGGCCGCAGTATGGGAAGTTTTGTTGCAGTAATTTTGCAATGTCAAACACTATGCTTGCTCATTTATTAGTATGTTACTGCGCTTAGCTTATTTGCACTGTGTTTAAATGTTATTGGATACAGCTATCACGCTTCTTTAATACAAAAACAAGCTGATAAACAAAAATATAGCAAAGTGGGGAAGAATCAGCTAGCTGTGCAGCCATCTTGAAAGACCTATTTACAAGGGACAATGGCACTTCAGTGACGCAACAATCGCAACAGTTGGTTGTTATTATTAAGGGCTAGTACACCTTTCTTTCTCCTTTAAAACCTTGCATCTATTTCTAGCTATTTGCACTTTGGAATAAATGTTTCCCGTTGACTCTCTGGCGAGGCACTTTAATCGACCCCGAGTGAAACAAATTATTTGAACTTCCAAATGCTTTGCGGGCCGCACAAAACGACGGGTCGCGTGTTGAGACCCCTGCGTTAAACGACGGCCCAATATGTATGACAAAACAAAAACAGTATGCAACATACCTCACATGAGGGAGTCACCACTTGCTGGAGGACCTTCAAGCAGCAAACCCCGTGAAAAAAATGCAAGATAATCATTTTTATTGTTGCACAGATACTTTGCTAGATCTGTTTGTTTTTTCTGCAAGTACTTACGGGCAACTCTAAAATACGCAATCTACGCAATCCACGCAATCTACGCAATCTGTTGTAATTTGAAGCAATTTGAGTAGATTAGGCACACAGCCTGGTTTAGTTTAATTTTATCAGGTTAGGCACTCAGTCTAGGAACATGATGCTCAGGTTAGGCACACATTTTGTACAAACTAGACTGATCAAACACAATTCAGGCAAAAAACCTGGTATAACTTAACGCAATCTGGAATGCCCAGGTGTGCATAGATTGCGTATTTTAAAGTTGTCCTGCCTAACTTGGGCATTCCAAATTGTGTTGAATTAAACCAAGATGTGTGCCTAATCCATTCAACTTGGCTGGATTGCTTTGAATTAGGCTAGATTGCGTGGATCGCGTAGATTGCGTAGATTGCGTATTTTAGAGTTGCCCAGTACTTACAACAGCGGCGTTAATGTTAAGTTAATACCGCGGCGAAGCAAGCCCACGTGACTGCACAGACCAATGATTATCCGCGTACTCTTTTGATATACCTTCTACCAATCTACAATAAAGCACGTTTAGTTTTTTCCGTAAAGCACATTTCAGAGTGTAGCTTCTATTGATAAGTTCTCTATGCTTCTACCCCGTGTTCTTAAATCATAGATAAGCACCTTTTCTAATTCAAACTTATCGCAAACACAACGTTTTGCACCCAGAAAACCACCCAACAAGCAGTGCGGCTGATGAAAAAGTTAAATCAGATTTAACTTTGCCGCAAGAACCGTTTCGGAGAGTCTTGTATTATCGTTGTCGATTCTGAACGAATAGAAGGGAAGCATTCCATTGGGTTGGAATGATTCCAACATAATCGAAATGCGGAAACGACATGGAAAGAATGGAATGGAATGATTGTGTGTCAACGTATGTGAATATTTAGTGGTAAAGTAAGAATCACGTATTAAGGTGTTAAACTTGATACTATTGAGTGACGACAAGTTGAGGCGATGCAATGCGGAGGTGTGATATAAAACACAAGGTCGCTAGATGTTTTTATGCAAACCATATTATCGACAGGCAAAACTCTACAAATCTCCCTTAACCGTGCCGAGTTTCATCCTTCATTTGCAAATAGAAACCAAAACGTTAAGCAGTTATATGCAGCTATGCCCGACGTTCTTATATCAGGACACAATTCATTCCTCCATGGGAGAAAGTAACCAGGAACGGCAAAAGAATTATTGAAACTACAGCAGCTGCGATAAACAATATACACAAGATCGATTGACACTACCGTTTCGCCTTGGCTGCGTCGACTTTCATCAAGGGAAAAGTGAGCGCACACAATAAATATCCAAGTTATTTGTAGAACATCAAAAACGCAGATTCTAGCAACTGTTGTTTTGCACTCCATCCCGAACCAACCGCGTGCCCGTCATGGAGGAGGCCAGAGAAATCCCCGCAGTAAGTCGCTGCACTTGTAAAACCAGACGACCCCAAACAGGTTTGTGAAGGATATAAGAATGTGGGTTTGTTTCGGATGCCTGGACAGATCGCAAAAGCATCTCGGTGCGTACTTATAGCCCGAAACTGAAAGAAATGGTTTTATATGTTAAGGAAATCAATAGGTGGCACTAAAATGTGCTGTACCAAGAAATGAACTGCTAAAAGTAATCTATTTTTTTTGCACAATTGCAGTAGAATCGTCTCTTTTGGTAAATTGATATTGGGCGATAAGCCAAACGCTTTAAAGGCAAGGATGCAGTACGGTACTCAGCAAAAATCATCAAAAAATACGGTACGCCCTTTGCAACGAGGGATGTGGTACGCACAACTTAATACGTAACATACCGTCCTGTCATCCTTGCTTAAAGGCCGATCGTATTGTTAAACGTTCTTAAAAATCCCCGTATCCTTTCTATGTAGGTTATATGAGTGACAGATAAAGCTTGTACTGTACACTGTCATACCTGCACATATCCAACATCCACATGTCCCGCGGTTTCAGGGGGAAGTAGTTGTGTGATTTGGATCGAGGTTCCGTGGTCATACACCACAGGAATACTGGGACCGCTGTCGTCGGGAAAGCTGTACGTTTGTGACAAGATCGGGAAATGATCAGCGTACAGACTGCGAAGGTTGCCGCCGTATTGAGAAAGAAATCCGTCCGTGGTTCGGTACTTGAGAAACGATGACGTGTTGTAACGTAATAGAGGGGTGTCGTTGGGCGTATGCCACATCATCAGATCTTCTGCTTGCAACTCAAAGTACGCCGGGCTCTTGTAGTCATCGCTGGTTGCCGAAGCGAAATGACCGAACGTGTTGAAGTTTTCCCAGTTTCCATCTCCGCGAAGACCTTGCTTTTTCACTCCTTGCTCGCTTGACCAGCGGTCTCCGGGGGTGCATCTGCCCCCTCCCTCTCGTATGTTGTTCTCGTGCACAGACGCCACCAGTGTCCAGCCCCCACCATTAGTCTGCATGTCGCAGTACACCTGGTAGTCGTAGCCGCCTTCACTTCGAATCACGTAGACACCGTCGTTGGAGTTTGGATGAGCAAGCTTGATGTCTTTACAACTTCCGTAACTTTGAGGCTTTGTAGAGTTTTCTTCAAACAAAAATGTAAACAGCTATGAGTCAAGTGGAAATGCCTATTGACTTCTTGAACATGCCCTTAGCGTTTACATTAACTCAGTGGTTCTTGCACAAGACGACTTATTGAGCGTAACTTCAGAAACCAGGCTACACAAGATATCAAATAATCTGGTGTATATGAGCGAACATGTTTCTTCACTTCAAAACGGAATTCGTTTTAAGGGGGGTCACAGCAGCTTTCAGCCAAATTGTTAGCAAAAGTTCCAGAGCTCTGTACAAGTTGGGAACAGCTGCACTAACTCTCGATTACAGCCTTTCCACATGTGTAAGAATACAAATCATTTCTGATAGGTTTCCATTGTGGGTTCGAAAACCACCGGAGAATAGATTTTTCTTTCCTATATAGGCATAACTGCACATGAATTTTTGAAAGGGCCGTCTGCCATCGGTACTACGTTATGGTGCAAAACTTACCCATTTTGCTTTCCAACTCAGCTATTTTTCTCTGTGCGGTTTCATCCAAAGAACATGAACAATGTGCGACGTTTCCGGGCGGTCCCCTTTTTCCTGGGGGCCCTTGGGGTCCTGGGGGTCCATTTCCAAACGGTCTGGGCGCGATTGTCGAACGAATGTTGTTTCCACAAGTAAGAGTACACGCTTGTTCAAATTGGGAAAATACTCCAGGAATCAGACAAAACAGAACAGGGTAGAGGTAAAAGCCTTTGATCAGTTTTTTAACCAACATTTTTCTAGATTAAAGTTTCAAAGTTTACGTTGGAGCTATTTACTTGTAGGCCTACTACTTAGCACGATTTCAACCAGTTCTCCATTCACATGCGCTCCATGATCATTGTTCTGTTATTAATGGCGGATGCCAGTTGGTATGTTCATTCGTCATAGTCAACCCAAGTGACCTACGGGCATAGGAAAAACGTCATCAGATTGGGAATTGGGCGATGAATGAATGCAAACTGATATCCTGCACGACGCTTGTTAGCTATGTGTTTGGCTTTTAAATATGGTCAAACTTTAAAAACTCGAAACACTTATCGTCTGATGACTCGGACAAAATATTAACGTCTGTATGCAAGTCCGGATTAGGAGGTGAAAAAATCCCCCTCCCTCCCGAAAAAAATTCCACAAGAACACGGGCTCCAATACAGCCAAATCCAAACTTTTTTAATTTATGACTGTAAAACGACCACCACTCCTTTTATTCGTATGCTTCAAGTGCAACCAAGGCTCCCTAATGTTATAGTTGTTTCATGCAACAAACTCGTTTCAGTTAAGTCTGCACACAACACAACAGTTTTTTTCCAATTTGTGACTCAATTATTTCAATTAAAATTAGTAATTAAGTAAGTTAATTTTTACCAATTAAAGACACAAAGTATTTAATACAACAAATCGCTTTAAGTTTTGGTCGTTTAATGTAAAAACATATTCCTTACACTTTCTTCTGTTGAACGATTAACTATTGAACTGGCAAGCAGGCTACTGCTGACCTAAGAAAGTCTGAATGTAACGACCGGAAATGGGAAACTACTTGATGGTTTTCAAGTCAATAATCTCCTTTTTCATGAAAAACGTTCTTGCAAACGAGAAACGCTTGATGCATATTGGGAAGCTTAATCAAGTTACCGAAAAACAATGTATAGAAACTCCATCTCGGTTTTATACTGAGACTTACTGGAAAATGAATCTCTCAAGTCCGCCGATAAAGCATTGGTATTATATTAGTGTTTTAGATTATCCATGAATAAAAACAGTATTGCATTGCTCAAACTGAAACCAAGTTACTGCAAACGATTGGTAATATTGACCCAAATGAAACAAATTATCGGATTTTGTTTGTTCACACTTGAACGTCCAATAAATTCAAAACAAATCTCGTAAAAGTACGGAGGCATTGCTTTTCCATCATGGGATATTTTTAAATCGCGGTTGTTTTGATTGTCAAACGGAAAGGGATTTTCCCGGATACAAAAATTTGCAAGAATAAATCTAGAAATAAGAAGAGAACAAGAAAACTTGATTTATGTGAGATCAATATGTCGAATACTGGTTACTCAACAACTTCTGATTCAGCTGTCCAGGTGTGTTAGAAATACTTCTGATCATTTCTTACAATCAGAACGATAAAAATAAATACTTTTTTGAAATTTGCTTCAAAGTGCAACAAGTGTGCAAATTAGTGCAATGTGTGTGAAGACTGTGACAGACTGCAATACCCACCCAAAAAATACTTTGTTTTGTCCAGTGTTTCATAACGGAACAGAACGAAATACCGAAACGAAATAAATAAATTTTGGTCCAATTACCGGAACAAAATAAATAAATTTTGGTCCAATTACCGGAACGAAATAAAAACAAATCAAAATACCGGAACGGAACGAAATACCGCTATTTTTAATTCCGGTATTTCGGTCTTGGCATATAACCCGGAAGAGTTGCTTGAAATTTCGTGTTTGATACCTAACATTATCCTTGTGTTTATTTTATCCCAAATGCTCCGATAATGTTTGTCAGGAGTGGAGGAGTCATCTATTTGATCATAATTGTTATGTGTTATGTGACGTAATACCCACCAAACAACAACATTTTGTTTTTCAACTTGCTTACTTTGTTCGGTTGACAGTTTGTTTACACTGCAGTTAATTAGATTTGACAAGAAACACAGACCGAAATACTGAAAAAATACCATTATAATTTTGTTTCGGTCAGACCGGAACGAATTAAAAATATCGGTACCAGAATGAAATACCGAAATAAATAAATTGCCCAGACCGAATAACGTTATTACTTTTCGTTCCGTTCCGGTATGAAACACTNACCCTTAGTCGAACTTCTGATAAAAGTTTTGTTTAATCAAAAATGTCACAGAAAACATACAACAACAGCAAGGATGACGAGGCAATAAAAGAGAAATATTCGCGACGGATGGAAGAAGCGAAACTAGACATTGCTCGCGAAAAAGAAGTTCGTGAAGTGATTGAGAATTCTCACATTGCGCTTTTGTCACGAGTTCATGATATGGAAGAGGCAATCACTCATGAAAGAAACCAGGTGTGTCCTTTTTTTCTGCAGATCGTTTTTTTGTCGAGTGTTGCTTTGTTTCTTTGTCATTTTTGTCTTTGGGTGTAAAACAGCACCTGAATGCGTCATGCTCACAATGAGTCCCCTCCCTCGCACACCCACCTTTTTGCAGTTCCGATGAATCATTTTTATTCGTCTTTTTCATTTTTTTAACCCATTGGGTTCAATGGGTCGGAGCGATTCCATTCAAATTTCTTGCTCAGGGAAACACAAGTGACCAAGACGGGATTAGAACCTACAACCTTGCGAGCACAAGACAGTTGTGCTAACCACTTGGCCATTGGTGGATTTTTGGCCTTGTATTGTGACATTTTTGGATGGTAATAAGGAGTAAAGATGCATGGTTATTTTTTGGGGGGTGGATTTTACGTTGCCTTGCCACAACCTTAGTGTTATGCCTCAAGTGAAGTTACTGACTGAAGCCATTACCAAACTGGGCCTGGGTCAAAGCCTGTTCATAATTTCCTAACATAAAATTTGGTTTTGATCCAAGGTTGAGCATTTGTCAGAGGAAAACAAGCGATTACGAGAAACAAACACCAACTACCTGAAGCAATCAACTGACTGGACAGAAAAAGCTGGTAACATGGAAATCATATTAACGTCGTTTAAAAAAGAACTTGACGCCAAAGAAGAAGCAATAAGAAGGTAAAAATTTACCCGAGCACAAAAATTAACAATGAACTAGGAATTTGTTTTACAAAATCTTTAATCTTTTCACCTGTTTATGTCATTTAAAAAATAGGAAAAATCATTTATTACTTTTATTTGCATAAAGTTGCAAATAAATACTCATTTTACATGTAGCACAACTTTTTTTGTCATTCACAAAAAATTTCGAAAATTGTAAATTCTGTTTTGTTCTTGGCACCACACTTTTGTTAGATATTCAACACAATTACACTATTTTATTGATATTGAATCAAATCAAAACTTGCCTTACATGGACTGACTTGCAGTAAGGTACAGGTTGAAAAAATCCAGTTTGCAGCAATTTTATTGATGTGATATATTTATGTTTCAGCCTGTTGCTATCTTGGGTGCTTAAGGCGGTTGTAGGGCAGATTATTATGTGCATTAAATAATCTATTATTGCCGAATGTTTCGAAACCAATAGGCTCATAGAAGTAAAGTATTTAAAAATACTTGATGTTTTATAGATTGGTTGAGGAACAACAACAA
This sequence comes from Phallusia fumigata, assembly GCA_008931825.1. NCBI lineage: Eukaryota > Metazoa > Chordata > Ascidiacea > Phlebobranchia > Ascidiidae > Phallusia > Phallusia fumigata. Next base: position 11,805 of record QXVZ01005930.1, read on the forward strand.
AATGAAAAGGAAAGTTATGAGCTTGCAACAAAGCAAGCCTCTCTTAACAAGGAGCTGAAACAATGCAACGTACTTCTCGATGCTCAAAAGGTGCGATGTAATTTGTGTGTAATGTTGCTGTTCACTAGCAAATCTGGAACATGGACTTAAAAACCCGAAAAAACTGAACCTAAATAAATAGGGGTTCAAATATTGACTAAAACTTTGAGCCATCTTTTTGTTATGAGCTGTTTTTTATTGGTCTCTGTTTTAAAGTGTACTGGTACTTTACCATACAAAGAGAGACCAAAAATCTATGCTGTCCTAAAATGTTTCCTTTCAAACAGGCTGCTTTTACCCAACTAGAGGCAGAAAACTGCAAACTCCAGTCTGCTCTTGAGGAGGAGAAGGTGAGGAGTGAGGAGCTGGAGGAGAGGAGCAAACAACTGAACAAGCAAGATGCTGAACTGAAACTGGAAAAAGAAATAAAACAACGGAGCATCGAAGAACGACTTAAATCTGAAATGAGACAGGTAAACATGTGAAGCAATCCAGGTGATTTTAAATATTTCATCATATACTTAAGTGCACCAAAGTAGTTTTATCAATATTGTAAGCTCCATTAAAAACATTGAGTCTGATTTATTCTGATTTAATTGAGTATAAATGTCGGCTTTCAATTGTTTGAAATTGTTTAGGGCTTAATAAATGGACTTTGAATGCAGCCTAATGTAAAACATCACTGTCAGAAAACTTGTATGCGGTGAATACATTGTATTGCAAACATTTCCACCAAAGTCCATTGTGTTTTTAACACACTTTACTTTACTCTAGATGTAATGGTTTTTCTTTCCTTAGAAGATTTGTAGCATATTTTGTTTTTCGGGGGCACTTTGTATTTTAGTGTTTTAATAGTTTAGCCAGCCAAAATGACCTAATCTTGCTAACAATCAACGAAATTTTTCTTACAAGCCATTTTGTTCCATATCAACGCCCAAACTGGTAAAGGTAATCCTTAAAATCAGAACCTTCCTCATTTTCTGTGTGGCAAGGACATAGTAAATGTGGTGTGTATCTTAATAAATCAAAGGGTTTGGGATTGGTTGGGATTGGTAAGTTTGATGAAATTCTTTTTACCAGGCTGTAAACAAAGTAAAGAGAAAAGCTGATGATGCCGAGACGAGGATCAAGATGCTGGAGGAGTGCATCAAGAAGCAGGAGACGGTTTTAAGACAAAAAGAATCAGAGTTTGAATCTAAAGAGAAGGAAGCTGACAGAATTCTGTTTGAAGAAAGAAAAGTATGAAATTTGTTTTTTGGGGGGAAAAAAAGCTAAATTCAACTTTGCACCTCAGGGAATGGCCAAACCTGTCAACCAGTTTCTTTTTAGAACCACTTGACCAGCGTTTCCCAAACTTTTTCTGATTACATACCCGTTCTGTCAACACATATAACCTTAAAAATTGCCTGACGTATTTGATATATAATCTAATGAGACAAAATTGGTAACAAATACACACAAAGAAATAGTGAATGGAAATGCAAGAATTTATAGCAAGAAACAGTGAATAAAAACCATAGGTTTTGATGTACTACCTGAAAGACCTTTGCGTGCAACAGATTGGAAACAACTATAACAGCACAAACTGTTTTCAACAAATTCAAAATTCTAAAACTCAAGGCAACAAATTTCTTGCATTGGCAGAAAACAGACCAAGTTATCAAGGAACGCGACCAAGCAATAAAGTCCCGAGAAAGTCTCATGAAGGATTTAAACAAAGCAGCAAGCGACATAAACCGCGAAAAAGAATATTTGCAACAACAACTCGAAGAAGCAAAGGTAATGATTTTGTAATGACACACTCAACCATTGGCATCGATTTTTTAGCAAATTCTTTTTTGTGTTGAGCGGTGAAATGATCAAATTCAAGCAGTCTGACATGTGATCAAATTACGCAATGTACTCCTTGCTTATATTATCGTACATATAGCCCAAGAGACGCACCAAATGGAACTTTTTCATGCGTTGTTTAATAAACAAATAGAAATTTGTGTCACTGTTTGGTAAGAACAAATCTTTAGGAAGTCCTTGTGTCGATGCAAGCACCATACATTTTCAAAGCAAGAATATTATAACAAATTTAAGAAATTTATGGAGTGGCAGCAAAGACTGTTTATAATTGCTGCCACCCACAAAGTTTCCAATGGGGTGGCCATCACCCTGTGAATTGGTGCCTATGTACGTTACTACAATTCACATTAGCTGTTGTGGTTTGGTTTGATCGGCTTTGATACGACAAAGACATGGTTGTGGGATTAGGTCTGCTGGTAAGAACACATTTTGTAAATCAAAAATTTTGATTGTGTTGGTAAGGTGCTTTATGCAAGGCGCATTGGGGGCAATAATTTTGGATTGATTACCAAAAGTCGAAGATAAAAAACCTTTCCAATCCTTAATGGGAATTAAAATGTGCAAATTCATGGTTGGTGGTTTTTGTTCAGAAAACACAAGAACATATGCTTTATTTAACTCAAACTACACGACAAAATTTCATTGATTTGGAAACAGATTTAGGGGTAAAAAAAGTCTTAAAAGATTTTTTAAATCCTTTTTCAGTTGGAACAGGATGTCACTTTGAAAGAAAAACAACAACTTGAAAACGAGAATCATCGCCTAATGGATCGAATCTCATCAGTTGAACACCAGGAGGCAGCATACAGCCGTGCACAGGATCTTGCGGCAGCTGCAAACTCGGCAAAAAGTCAACTTTCATATGAGAATGGAAAATTACAGGTGCCTTGTTCATTTAAGTTTGTTTTCCGTCGTGGGCAAAAAAATGCATTTATAAATAGGTTATGCATTTAATAGCTCAAGTTGCTTTGTTGTTTTTAAATTGAAAGATAGTGCTTTCAATTTAAAGGTGAAAAGGCCTAACATAATTCTGCATGATATTAATTGTACAGGAAACTTGGCTAATCCGACAAATATATTTAAAATTTTTCAGAGTCCAGATTAACAGAGGTTTCTTTTTTCTTTTTGATAAAAAAACAGTAAATAGCATTGTTTTGATAAGCTGGTAAGACTATATGTTGTTGTTAAGCATTTAAAAAGTGAGGTTGCTAAATGTCATTTATTCTATCAAATATGTTTATTTTGTGATTCCTAATTAGCTAAAGTGAGGTGGTCAGTGTCAACAGAAAGGCATACAATGCCTAGGTCTGATCCACATTGAAAATATGCAAACTCAAAATCTTTTAACTTAGACACGGGTCGAACAACTGGAGGAGGAACTGCGCTCTTTAGCCTCAGTGCAGTCGCAAGTCGTGCAGCTTCGGGCAACCAACCGTGCTTTGGAACAAAAGTATTCACAAATGTCGAGCGAGCTTGCATCAAGTCGTGTGGACTCAGGAAGAACCAATGCTCATATTAAGCAGGTATATTGTGTTAATTTTTTAGAGACGAGTGGCCTGTTTGGTTGAGCACTGTGTATCTTTATATAAGTACTCAGCACTCAGATTATTGTGATGTCACACACTATGACATGTCAATGATTTGTGTTCTTTCAAACTAAACTTTCAACCTTCGACTTTTCAAAGACTTCAATTTGAATAAAAAACTCGCTCCTTCAAATTTTCAAGTCGTAATTCGCACTTGTCCAAAACCTTTGCTCATAAATATGCGATGTTCAGGAAATTTAGGCCGAAAAAAGTTGCGCAACGTGAAAACGTTTTGAAATGCAAATAAGCAAAGGGCACAATTGGTGGATCAAGGTTGAACGCGCTGCAGCTACAATATCACAATCGACATTTTGTGGTGGAGACTCAGTTAACATAAGTTGCCTTTAGAGTGCCAAAAAATGGCATAATAAACCAGTTATTCAACCTTTTTGGACCTTGGACTAAGCATAACTATTCGAGGACGGAATGATAATGCAAAGTAATGAAACAGTAAATTTAACATTAAGAACAAATTATCAATGCAGAAAGGTGGTGTTGTGTAACAAAAGTGAAGAAAAAAGGGGGGAAAATACAGAAAGTTACATGGATTTTGGTGTGGTTTTGTGAAGTTAAAATATTTTTGTGTGTCTTGAGGTGGTCGTCGACTCGCAACAAAGGGTGTATGAACTCTTCTTAAACTCACTCTGATTACTTTGCAGCTCCAAAGTGGGATGTCACGAAAAGAAGCCGATTTCAATCTTGCTATTGCTGCGAGAGATGAGGCCATCAAGGAAAAAGAAGCCGCTCTAGCCCAAGTTGATGCCGTAAAAGTAAGAAACCTCCAATATATTGTAAACAAATATAAATGATATGCATACTGGGATCTGTCTGAAAGTTTTCATACAGGCCAATGATAACGGAACACTCATATATGTAATCACATGAGGTCAGGTCTGCAAATAGTGTCATACAGGGTTACAAAACCGTAGGGAGTCGGTGGTTTTGAAAGGAGTTTGACTCGGAGCCGGAATTTTTTTATCCGCTTTCAAATCCTTATGTCCAACTAATCCTTTATAGCCGATTTTTCATAATTAAGCAATGTTGCTAAGTTTTTTTGACGCAAACCTTTGGCAGGTGTTGGCATTGTTTTTAGGTCATTTTTTTATCGAGTTTTTTCTATTTTGTCAAAAATTCACTTCTTTTAGCCTTTAAACTGATGACTTTAAGTGCTCAGACTTCTAAGAACAGTAAGAGTCAGAGTTGGAATCCAAGTAATACTAGGAGTTGAAGTCAGGCTTTATATCTCCGACTCCGCAACCCTGATGTTATACTGAATCAGAGTCGGCCATAGCAAGCCTTGTGAACTGTTATTCATATCATGAACAAAACTGATCTCAAACTGCAAGTTTTGTTTAAATTAAATTATTCAATGCAAAGACACGACAAATGCTGTTGTCATCTTGTTTGTTGAAAGTAGAAAATGTTTTACACACAAGTACTGCCTTGCATATTATTCTGAGATTATTTGAAACTGTGAATTGTGTGCCTAAATTTTAATCCTTTTTTGTTAATGTATCATTTCTTTTTGTAGGAGCAGGAAAGAATTCGTTCATCGCAATTGCAACGCGATTTTAACAGTTGCCGGGCTGATAACGAGCGGTTGTCATCGACAGTAAACGAAATAGCGAGTCGTCTGTCGCATGCCCAGGAAAAGTTGAATGAAGTGCAATCCCTGCTGGGAAGAAAAGATGCTCAAGTCTCAGCCCTTCTCGATGAAAGGTGATACAAAAGNAAAAAACCAGCAGCGCAACCGAAAATAAACTAAAGGTTAGAACTTTAGGTTGGATGTCGATAATGTCTGCTTATTGCTACAAATTAGTTATGACATAAAGTAGTGATTTTTTACCTTTTATGTCATGACCCACAAAAATGGTTTTATCTAATCGGCGCTCTTCGAGCAGCAGGGTGGCAAAAGACCCTTGGGTCACCTTGTCAGCCACCCCTAACTTCGAGGCCTGTTAAGATGCTTTAAACAAAAACATTTAATACCAAAGCATATTTAAACAAAGAACCACCATATTTATCTTTAAGCATTAATGTTGACAGGTAGGGCTGGATCATCCATTAAGCAAAAAAGCACATGCCTGGAGTATTAAGGGAAAGGGGGACACCACAGAAGCTTTTCATAACCAAATTTACAGTGACGTTGTAGTATTTAAACAAATCACCAACTCGGGGTCATGACCCACAACTGAAAAGTTAAAATTTTAAGCTTTTGGATGTTAAAAAACATCTGTGTTTGCCGTCTATTTTTGTCGGAGGTCCCCAAAACTCAGTTGGAAAGGTGGTGATTTTGTCCAATACTTATGTGTCTTTTGTTTTAGGAAATTGACAGTGAACTCGAAAGTCTGGAGAAAACCAAACTAAGCTACATCAAGAAAAATGAAGAGCAAGCAACTGTAATCGCAACTTTCAACTCTGAGGTAAAAACATGTTAGCTTGGGTGAAATCACAATAAGATTAAACAGTTTTTTCAACTTTTGTGTATCTTATTGAGTTTTTATATGAGTGTTTTGAGTTTTGACATTATATTACATAGAATTTCGCAGCACAGTTTAATGGCAAGTTACTCAGGTTTTCTCTGTCCATCTTTAGTTAAATAAATGTTTTAGTTCAACCCAAAAGTTATGCACTTTCTGTGGTAATAAATGGTGCAAAACCTAATGCTTGAAAGGGCATATTTGGCCAACAAAAACTACTTTAGATAAGGAGATACAAGTTAGTACGTGAATGTAAAACATTTTCATTGTTTCAACAAATGCTCTTGTCATTATCAGAAGTACTGGTTGTATCTTCTATTTGAGATTTTGAAACTGTGAATTATGAACCAAATGCTGTGTATGAAAACTGAATACTCCCACAAAATAGAGTTCTTGTTTTGTCTTTGGCATTATTCTACTTTCAACTGCAGGTATCATCACTAAAAGATGACATCGCCGCGCTGAGTCATGCACAAATGATTGCTCGGGAAACTTCAGTGAAATTAGAGGAGCAAGTCAACAAAGAAAGGGCAGAAAAGGAACTCCTAATTGCAAAAATTAAGGCAAGTTTTCAAAAAAATGCAGGTCTTACAAGCATTGCTTACAGTAGGGGTGTCAAAACATTTTGTAATGAGGGCCAATTTAATCGGGTAAAGACGCCCACAGGCCAGCATTGTTTTTTCTGAAGTTGTTAACTATAAATCTAGTGCGCAAGTACACATCTTCACAACGATCTTATCAGCTTTATTGGATTTGTGTTGCATTACTAATTTGTACTCTCTCTTCTTGCTGATAAATAAGGTTCCAATAAAATTAACGTTGCAATTCGCTTGAACCGAAAAAGCCTAATCTAAAGTTTGGCAGTACTTGTGCCAAACAGTTTTAAACCACAGTCGTGGGCCACATAAAATCTTTCTGCGACCGCAATTGACATGCAGGCCGTGCTTTGGAAACCCAAAATTATTTTAGAAAAAGTTACCTGCTTTTTTTCTGACAAACGCAGCTTATATTTAACACAAGTTTAAGCTGCAAAGACTTAACACAGTGTTCAAGGTTTTGTTCTCTTTAGTCACTAGATGGCGCCTTGAAACATGCGATATCAGAGAAACAGAGTGCAGACGAGAAACTGCGAAAAGTGCAAATTGAATCAATTCATGTTCAACAAAATCTGCAGGTGAATTAGTGCTTACTTTTTGCTGAAACTCCAGTGACAAGCAACTAATTTTTTGTTTGGGTAAAGGGAAATTAAACATTAATTCATTTTTATTTATCTTATCCAAAGCAGTTTTTTTATAGTTTTTGTGATTTACATGTTTACACCTTTTTACAGCAAGCCCAAACCTGGTTTAAGGACAAATTTGAAGTTCTGCAGAACGAAATTTCAACACAGAATGGAGATCGAGTCCCCTTTGTCTGATCAAATAAGTTTTATTATCCAAATGAAGCCATTTTTGTGTTTTTTCACGAAATGGTGTCATTCAAAACCTGGTGTTATGGGGTTAGGAAATTTTTTTTGTTTTTATTGTATTATGTCAGAAAAATACGGAGTTTTAAGTCCAATGAATCTGCTCTTTTAAAAATATAATATGAATATTTTCAAAAATGCAATTGTTTACTGATTGTTTTCCAGAGGGGAACGTAAAAAAATATGTCTTCAAAAAGTGATGAATATAATAAAATAATTTCTCTCTGAAATTAGAAAATTATAAACTGTGTAATCGCATATCTTTGAAATCACAAAGAGAATGGATACTATTTCACATGATGTTTAATATGGTATCAAGTATGTTTGATGTCAACTATTAGAGCTTCTGCTATTTGCATAACTTGCTGGATCATTGGTTTCATTGGCCTAATGCTGGTCCTATGGGATTTCGTTTTTTGTGTTTATGTGTAATGTTTTGCTATCCGTATCATGACGAAATATTACTGTATTTAACCTTTCACTGTGAATAGAGTGAGTGGAAAAACATGCCAAAATAGCAGTGGTTCTTCAACTGTTGAAAGTACTTGGGCAAAAATGGACATGTTGTGACTGTGTTTATTATTGGGTCTGGTTGTTGTGTCTTAAATTTATGGGGTTTTACTCCTCTCAGAAGTTTAGGAAACTGTGCAATGTAACTTCCACCTTGTTTGCATTGGTGCTGGTATTTTGTACAAAACAACATTTCACTGTGTTGAATACAATGTCTGGTTGGAACCACTAACCTTATGAACTTACTCAACTTCCAACAATTGTAGACTCAAAACTGGAAAAATCTGCTTCCGTGACGGTTCAAAGTCGATTGTTCTGGTTTTAATCCAGCTCGATCTCTTTAAAATCATTAAAACAATGCATTGCATAACCCTTGAATTATTTAGCCACCAAGATGGCCTACTGGATGCACGATAGCCTTGCACACGTGTGGTTGTGGGTTCTAANTCTGGTTGGAACCACTAACCTTATGAACTTACTCAACTTCCAACAATTGTAGACTCAAAACTGGAAAAATCTGCTTCCGTGACGGTTCAAAGTCGATTGTTCTGGTTTTAATCCAGCTCGATCTCTTTAAAATCATTAAAACAATGCATTGCATAACCCTTGAATTATTTAGCCACCAAGATGGCCTACTGGATGCACGATAGCCTTGCACACGTGTGGTTGTGGGTTCTAATCCTGTCTCAGTCGCTTGTGTTTCCCCAAGCAAGAAACCTTAGCGGCATGACTTCAACCCAGTTTAACCCAAATTGTAGTCGTCATCTGTAATGATGCATTGAAACTGCAATGAGGTAGGTAGCTTAACTGTGGACTCATTATGAGCAAAACGCATTGAGGGTAAGGCAGACAGAAAATCACTAATCTTGCAGGCAGCTTGGTGAGACACTATACATGACAAGCAAATGCCATTCCGTTTTTCTTTGGTTACCAAAGATTAAACTAAAACAAACAATTATGATATATCACAGAGTAGCTGTAAAACATGTCTTGAAGTGTCAGCAAAAACAGAGGTGATTTTGCATCTGGTTACAAAACAATTTTATTGTCGATTTTGGAGCTTGCATGTGGCATACGACTCCCAATTACATAGTACAGGGGAAACAGAAGGATATATCGCGTCACACTTTTGACATTCGACACCAGCTGGAGAAACATAAATTGGTTAATTGCTTTCATCGCAAAAGTCCACCTCCAAAATCGCACACAAAGAATACATATATCAGTCAAAGCATTGGTAAAGTGCATCTTGAACAACACAGGTTAGGGACTCATAAGCTGGAATTCCTTCAAAACATCAAGAGGTTTTGAGTGAGCCAGTGAAATAACTTGGTTTCATTGATAATTTTATTGAAAAAAATTTCAAAACTACATGTTTTCCAATGTTTTTGGTTTACTTATTTTCAGACCTGTAGAAAATACAAAAAGTTAATTATGTCAAAGCTGAAACAATTACGAGGTAATGTTGCAAGTGTCGGACAAAGCCTCATAATCATCTTGACTGAATTCAACCTAAACATTAATTAAAAAATGACAGATCAAATTTTTAAGCCTTCTACTCAAATCACTACATTTGTATGATTGTATGAGTAGATTCAGCTTATCTTTCTCTCAACAATTAATGAATATGACAATATAAAAGGTACAAGGTGATATCGAGGGGGCCGAGAAGGCGGGCTATGCACCAGTTATTGATACTTAGTGCTGCCTTGATAAAGGGTATCTTGCTGTGAAAAAATAGTCTACAGTGCATTAGTGACTGAGGGGGTACGCGACAGTTAAATAAGTTGATTTCAATTTGGAAGCAGCGGCATCATTAAGTGGTCTAAGCAGGTGACTTTGGAAATGAAAGAAAGGAACTTTTTTCCCAGATTTTTTATTTGTCAGGGTTTCCCAATTTTGCCCTCAATTCGTTGGCAACGCTTCGCTGTTTGGCGACCTCAGTTAGGGGTATCATGGATCTGAAAAAAGTCATAAAGTGTGTAAGGATACATGAATATGCAAATTTATGAGTATGTGATCAGGCTTGAGGTAGACAGGGAGCTAATAGGGTGTCTTATATTATTTCCTCAATATCTTTGGTACTTAAACTGTGCGTTGTGGTATCCTGGTTCATCTTTCTATTTCTCAAGGGGTTGCACAATGTTTAGATACATATTTGTTTGTTTTTGTAACAATACATTCAACTTTTATAACAAGAATCTTTGTTAAATTCTTATCACTGGTATATCAACTGTCTAACCAGCCTTTTAAAGGCGTTGCATAAAAAAATAGGAAACACCTGTTACATACAATATCCAATATGACTTACGTCAGAATAAAAGTCAATACAAGTAAATTCAGGTGATTACTCATAAACATGTTTGGTTTACCACTTAACCTAACAAATGTATATAAGGCACAAAATACATTGAGGAAAAGAAACATAAAAATGTTCAGTGGTTCTGAGGTTTTTGATGTTTTATCAGCATTCCCGTTGGGGCACTAAACAGTTAAAAGGGGGCTCCACAAAAGGCTGTCTTAAGGTTTCAAACATGTTTCTCAGTTTAAGATTCTATTAAGTCATTAAAACCATAGTCCATTGCTAAAAACTGTGTAAAACTGGATTTAAAAAAGAAGATACGGAGTTCTGGTATAGGTTGATTGACAACTGTGTATTATTTAGAGTGAAACATACATATTGATGTGGTTTTATGTTTATGATTCAAAAACTTCTGCATTCATGCTGCTTTGCTTGCC
>QXVZ01005938.1:0-10235 GCA_008931825.1 Phallusia fumigata
AGATTATCAGCAACCGTATTTCGCATTTTTGAAGGTAGTTTCGTTAGGGCTTCGCGCAATTATCAGGAAACCATGAAAAGTTGTCTGCAGTGGTGATTCCCCGCATGTTGACGTCAGTAGTGAATCCGCATATGCACGTAGCTTGTGTTTTGACGCATTTGCAATGCTACAAGCGGTAATGCAAAGCAGCCAAACTTTGATGTTCATAGCACGCTGTTTTGAACCTAGTACATAGAAATTGACTCCGGTGGTCAACAACTGTGGTTGAAATTTTCGATGTCAGAAAATCCGTTTTAAATCTACACCACGTTGTGTAAGAAACAAAATAATAAACTTTTAAAAAACGTTTAAACAACTTCACAATAGAACCCCCAAACACGAGCTTGATGCAGTTGCCATGTACAGCTCAAGGTTTCAAGCAGTTTTAAACAGGGCTGAATTATGTCGGTAATTGGACAATGCATAAACATTCCGCTTTCGATAGGAAGGTCGTGATTGGATATTTGATCAGTTTACCCGTTGCGCAACCGCCCAACCCAACTTAGCGTGCACTGGATATGAAACATTAACAACGGTTAGGAATGGGGGGAGTGTGCGAAAGACTATAGTTAGCAATCGGGTGTGCAGGCACCTTACGTACAAGTTAGCGTAAAAACGGCAAAATTAATTTATTCAGTTGATTTTCGGATTATACACATGCTAAATATAAAACATAGGGCGTGGTTCTCACCCTTTTTGATGCACTTCCTTTCACCAAGCGATATAAACGTCTATAAACTCGTTACTCAGCTATCTTTGTTGACTATATTGCTTGTTGTCACTAAACAGCGCTTTATTTTGCAGGGAACCCGGAAAGCGCTATATCCTTGACAGCGTTTGCCTGTGCGAGGGATGTATTGACTACAAGACGGGCTTGGAAAACCTCTTTGGTGTTAAAAGCGTTGGAATGGAGCTACCCAGGGCCGTGAAAATGCTCGATCCAAGCACTAGAGAATACGAAGTATCGAAAGTGACCCTACATTTTGGCTGTCACTGCGCAATACAGGACACGAATACCTAAGCCGACTGGCCCTAGAAATAAACTCTACATCGGACCGTTAAAAAAATTTAAATTGTTTTGTTTTTGTCGCTTCATTCGAACCGGATACTTTATAGCTGGATCCGGATCCTCCTCATTCGATTTATCGCCACGAAACTTCAACTTACTGACACGAAATCAGAAAGCAAAAACGGTGTTTAGGCCATTTGCGCTGTGGCGTGGAATATTTTGAAACGTTTAAAACAAAATATTTTGAAACGTTTATGTGGTTTGAACTTTTTCACTTCGTATGTCACACTGTAAAGTACTGTTTTACATCCAATCACTGTACTACTGTTCTAATAAAATGATTTATTTTTGCACCAGTCAAAGCGTTCACGAACGATCAGCGGCGACACCTAGCGACCAATCGTTTTGCTGTAAAGTGGCCACTAGGTATAACCGAAGCACAACAAGTTGGTGTAGCTTGCCAGTTGTGAACCTTTGGTTTAGGGGGTTTGGGCAATTAATTTTTCACAACAAGTTTAGCTACATTGTTTAACCAAACAATATTAATAGTAAATTCAACAAAAATTGGAACAGAAACTAAAAGTTATATTTAAGGATAACTCCGAACGCCGAATTGAAATTTTTACCCAAATATATATTTGTTTTATTTTTCGACATATTGTTTCATCTAAACTGACTTTTTTGGGCACAATATACCATATTCTACTCCGGCTCCAGAATGTGGGACATTCTGCCAGAAAAAATCAAACGTGCCAGCTTGCCAAATTTCAAAAAGAACGTCAAACAACTTCTTGTTGTCAGATATGCACCACCTTGAAACTTGTAATGACATGCCCTCTTAGCCCACTTGGTAACGTAAACATGCCTTGCATTGTTTTTGCAATAATTAACCTCGCCCCAATCAAGCAATCTCACGCCTTCTCATTTGCCTCGAGCCTCAAATCCAACTCACAACGATTCGTGCAAGATCGTCATTCCGGTCTTGTATTGTAGGTACGTTCAGTTTCTGATGTTATCTTTGTTATTACTAAAATGTTGCGCATCTTCTAAACTTTTGTTGTGATTTTCCTTGCTTTTTTAAGTGCGTGTTTCGTTTGCTTCAGTATTCTGTCCACTTCTTTCACTAGACATCTTTTCACCCTTTCTAAATAGAAAATAACGGGTCAGTGACTCGACGGCCAATATTTGGCCTTTCACTGATCCCGTCACGCGAATACCGATTACTTTGTACTTTTATTTCTGCAATTTTTTTTCGCTGTGGGAAGCGTGACCAATAAATAATATTTGTAAAATGGTGTAAGACTTAAAAATGGCGCCGCTTGACTTTAGACGGGTGTGTGAACAAACTCACCAGGCAAATGCAACAAGAAAGGGTGAAATCCGGCATTTGCTATTCATAAGCTGAGTTCATTGAGTAATATAAGTATCAAATGACTGATTCCTTGATAAAAAAATTATCTCTTTTAATTTTGTTTTCTTACAGCAGGGTCCCAAAGTGTATAACCATAAAATTGGTACGCAAATACGCGGCGGCACAACAATCTATTCAGCCTTTGTGTTGGGTCAGGACCATGTATCTTTTCTTCGTGTCGATAAATCAAGGTTTCCTGGAAAGCTTTACCGCAAAGTCACAATTAAGTCGCTTCAACCCAAAAGCTTAATCAAAACTTTTGCGGGCCATGTTCAACGCAAAACCTTAGCCGCGGCATTCTCATTGTGTCTAACGTAAGATTAGAATGGGATTAAAGCAGAAAAGTACATGTTTCAGCCCAACATCAATTCGATATCACTGCTGTCACATTTATTAGAAATTATTGGAGTACCTTGTAGATGTGAGAGACAAATAATGGCGTGGAATCGCCAATTTACAGAAACTAATTTGGAAAGAGCACGTCGCCCTGAAACAAGTGCAAATATGGCCAATTAAACATCTCCGTCGACGAAAAAGTGCTATTTTCCCTTTTGAGGTTCCGGCAATATAAACCCGCCGCGCCGCACCAACCACTCAGTTTGCAGAACCAGTTTTACGACAGCTCAAGTTAAGGACAGAGTTCGCAGATACAGACATGGAGATGCTCTTGCCGAAGATTATAATGTTTATCATAGGGGTATCGGAAGGAATCGATGTTGGAGTGAAGGGCCGTGAAACGTGAGTTTATTCAATAATAGCGAAAATGTATGTGACATGTATAATGCCGAATGTGAAATATCGCTGTAGTAAAGGATTGCTTGGATTGTCATGAGATGACAATTCTTACATGCACGTTGAAAATCGGTTAAAAAATGCTATGAAGCCAAATGGCACAAAACACGCCTACATTCGTTTGGTCAAGCTTGGTTTAAAGTGATAATTTGGTTTTGGTTTAATACATGTGCAAAGGTTGCTTAAAAGTCTTAAACGACTTGGCAAATCCGAAAACTCTGGCATTAAATTATACGCATTTTTTAAGTTTAAACGCACTGATCTTATACTGAAACCCTCGCTATACAATACAGAACAAAAAAAGACGAAGCTTTGTTTTAGCACATTACTGTGTGTTACGTCAAACTGATTTACTCACAGCGCAATACGGGTTACATTAAAAACTGATTCTGAACTACTAGATTCCATATGTCACCTAGCCCTGGCGTAGATCGTCTATTCGTAGGTTGTTGTAACTTCTTTAATGTCCAAACTTTGTTTAAAATTAGAATCCCTAATAATTGATAGTACCTTATGTTATGACCTCATTTCGTACAAACCTATAAAAAAACACGCGAGTTACCAGCAGATAAAACTGTCTAGTTTTACTTTGTTCAAGCCCGATTATTTTTTGACACTTTGGGGCTCCTAAAAAGTATTTCTAAAATTAGGCAACCGAGTATAGTTTTCCTAGAACCAGGCACATATTTCAGGTTTAATTTCCAAACCAAAGTAAACTCCTGCGCAAAGGGCAACGATCGCTAAACGCGTAATGTTTGCACAACAGGTACTTTCAGGATGGGGATTCCCCACAATATTAAGTCGCCAACGTGTTTACCCCACCCACTCGTGGTGAAATAGCAGCAAGCCAAGTTATGCGCAGCGGCAGGTCGTAAAACGTGGTGTGAGCAAACAAATTCAAATCTCCACGTTTCCATTTAAGGCCGCAGGTGAATCCAAGCCGGCCTGTTGCGTGTACGCATCACAAGCAGCTACTTCACAATGAAAGGGGAATTTCTCCTTGTGGGGTCGACAGGCGCGCGGTAGGTAACAAAGCACCACGGGAAAGAAAAAGGCGGGGATTTCATTCGAAAACACCCACATGGCACACAGCCCCCACACATGCGCATGTGTATTTCACAGGTCACCAGCTATGTTTGGGTTCTGTGTAAAATTGTAAGTTGTGTGTGTCTGAGTGTAACGTGGGCGTGATTTTGGAAAGTTATAATGTCGCCTAAGCAGGCATTTTTACGAAAACACAAGCACTACGAAATGGAAAACCGATTTCTGTTGAAACAAATCCGACAACAAATTCGTCATCCAGACGATTTAGATTATTACAGTCAAACATGTTGCCATTGCTGTAAAAATTTTGATACAGCTCTGGTGCTTAAAACCACATTGCCGCAATTAAATACTTTACCTTGTAGCAGCGGGCAATACGGCCCGCATCGACGTCAGGTAATTTAAAGCAATATGAAACAAAAAGGTGACAGCGGTTTTACAATAAAACCAGCCAGATTATGAACACTAAAGCTACGAATACTTTTGACATCGAGGTTTTTTCACCAAAAACTTCGGCTTTCGTAAGTTTTTTACAGCACCCACTTGTTTTTCCTACAAAAGTTTTTGTGCAAAAAATATTTTTTACACTTCGCGATGAACGTTTAAAGCATGTCGAGACCCAGGTCGGCCGAATGACTTCGAGAAACTAACTCGGCGAAAGAAATGTGCGTGCTTCTACACAAGTCGCCCGAAAAGCAGTCGTGTTGACCAACAAATACCACATTCTCAAAAACATATACTACTCTATCAAAGTCTGGTCCTGAGCCCTCATCCAAATTAAAAGAGAAAATAATAGTTCTGTTTCACCACTTGGTGATTGACTTAAAAAAGTCTTAGATGGCCGCAAAACACTTGATTTCCTGATTGACGTATTTCTTTATTTACAAAGTTTTCTGTTTAAACTCCTATTTCTTGTATTTACAGCGGCTCGATTAGCGCAGCGGAAGAATACCGGCAGTTTGAAGAGAGTCTTCTCAGCGACCCGAGACTCATGGCCACAGTAGAGGTGGTCGACGTCACTCATGATGACGTAGGCGTTGCCGGTCGTGAGAAGAGGTCAGCCACAAGTGATCACTGTCCAGTTATTTCTGACGGCAACAAACGAGAACCCAGCAGTGCGCTGAGGGAACGCAGCTCATCACCCTGGAGATTTGTACGCGAGTTTGATGCAAGAAGGTACGGCCGGTATTTCTAAACCTGCTGTAGCTGTATTGTACGTTGTTGGTTTTTGGCTACTATTCAAGACCTGAGTGGAACGCTATAATTTAATGGTGTCCCAAACTCGATATACTCACCAGCCATTATTCGGTTCGTACAACATCCGCACCAGCACCTACTTTCACAAAAACTTTTAAATCACAAATACCCAACGTCACGATCGCTACAATCACTAAATGCTACTAACTTGTTACCAGAACTGACCTACTGATTGAATGACTTTTTGAGAGATTGTCCAAATGATAATTGCCAAACTGTGATGCACATAAATTGTTACTATCTTTTACATGAATAGGTAAAGAAAAGTTGCTTGCGTATTACTGAGAAGATATTCGCGTACCATAGTTAACTTATGGGAACCGCTGGCCTAAATGATTAACTTGTGTTGTTGTGTAACGAGAAGTGGGCGACTCAAAAATGTGGCGGGTGAAATAAATCAAAACGTCTACAAATTATCACTATTATTTTCAGAAACCCTCGCTTCATATTAAAAGCCAAATGCCTTTGCGACGGCTGCATTGACATGGAGACGGGAGGGGAAAATAGAAACATGAGAAGTGTGCCAATGTACTATCCGAAAACAGTGGTAAAGTTTTACGGCAAACGGCGCGGCTGTATTGAAACTATTCCGACGCCAATTGCGTGTTCTTGTCAATTTCCGGGAAGTGAACTTTCAGAACCTAAGGTTGTTGCTAAATCTGTTTGTTTCAAACGTCGAAGGGTCTCCAAAAGAAGTAGAAAGGGTGAAAGTAAAAAGCAATGACTCGAGTGGAAAAAGAACATCCTTCAAAAAAGTATAAAGTCAAGAAAAAGAAAACAAAATGTTTTGTGACGTGTTTTGGACAAGTCAGAAGGTGGAGTAATGTTCCCGGTTGAAAGTATTCGTTTGTGATAATTCTCGTTTAAAACCCATTTTATGCACAGAAGCCTTTTTCATTGTGTTTTGTTGAGTGAGCATGTATGTTAACTGAACGAGCCTCATGGACATATTGCTGACAAACAGTCGAAGCGTTAAGGCTGATTCACACCAGATGCGTTTAACGGCTTACGGTACGGTTTTTTGATCTCGCGGCAAGCAGCGGGGCATTTACACCAGCCGCGACCACAGTTTATATACCCGACACGGCCAAAGTGTTTTATGTTTGATAGATAGACTTTGGTCCCGGCTGGTGTAATTGATCAAAAAACCTTACCGCAAGCCGCTAAACGGATCTGGTGTGAATCAGCCTTTACAACCCAAAAGCAGATCTAAAAACATCACAGTCAACTCGGGACGTTCACGTAGCAACAATATTTCATCCCTTTTTCCTTTAAATCCATGCATATTGCAAAAGTGTATGTACAAGTTATCCTACATTTGTGCACAAACGTTTGTTTTGAAAGAGAAAAACGAGCGACTGGANCAATATTTCATCCCTTTTTCCTTTAAATCCATGCATATTGCAAAAGTGTATGTACAAGTTATCCTACATTTGTGCACAAACGTTTGTTTTGAAAGAGAAAAACGAGCGACTGGACACAGGCAAGTATAGACAACGCGACGCGCTTCCACTTACAAATAACGCGCTATTCACAACGTGAAACAAAATGGAATTTTAAAGTTCCCAGTTTTTGACTTTGACCTATAGATCACAGGGATGGTTTTTTATGCACGTTCGTAACGATCGCAGTGAATTTACACATGTAAACCCGTAAAATGATTACTGAATCATTTTTGTTATTCCAGAAATACTACTGCTCTTCGTTGTTTTGTGAGTAATTTGTCTTAGCTAAGAGATATGAAAAGCCCGATGTGATAACACTACACAGAGAATTTTATCGTTTTTGTCAAAGCACTACAACCAGCACACTCCGACATTAATAAATATAAATATTTTATTTTATGCATTAAAAATCATAAAAAAGAAGAACTCGACACGAAATGAACTTTATGAATTTTTAGGTAAAAAATTACTGAACATAAAAAACAAGCACAAACCTAGAGCATCTTATACAATTGCATAATGGGGGAAAAACTTTTCAAAAGGTCAACCGCTTAAAATTTCAGTGTCATTTGAAATCAAAATTGGAGGATCAGCGGTTGGATACACACAGTGGCAACCCATGTTGACCTTTACTGGTATAGAATTAGAATCCGTTGTTCGTATGTTGCGGCTGAAGGGGATTGGTCTGCTGACTAGAGTTTCTGTGTAGATAAATGACTCCCCGGTTTTCACGAAGCAACCCCGACAGACGCAAGCTGTATCTAGTACGTAGCGATCTTCCTGTGCTCTGATGGAAAATATGCAAAAGTGTTTAAGGTTTGAGGCGGTTGGTCGGGTCACTAACGTCAAATAGGATAAATAAACCATTATTTGGTGCTAGTTTTGTTCTCACGGCTAAAGGGGTTAGCGGTTTTGCACTTCAGCGTACAGGATGTAAACTAAAATTTGTTTTCGATTGTTGTAGAAGCCAACTGGGTTTGGTTTAACGTGTCTTCTCCATACCTTCTGTTTATTTAGGAACATGAATACACATACTTGAGAATTAGTGTTAACAAAAAACAGAACCGTCGGGGAGCCAGTATGTAGCAAATACATTAGGGCCATGGTTTTCAGAATCACCATAAATGCAAAGTGTCAGCATAGTCTAGGAGCCGCGTTTAACTACTTTTGACTAAACAATATTTTGTGTAAACCTAATTCCGATTTTGGGTAAATCTGATTTATTCTTATTTATTCTTAGGATTATGACGACTAAAGTCAGTAGTGGCGAATGTCTCAAAGTATAACAGGTTACAACTAAGCTTCCTCACATGTTTAATAAGCAGCCAGCAGACCTAAACAAACGTTGTATACAATCAAACGCGTTTCACTTTTAAACCAGTGTGGTTTGCAACACACCGATATGTATAAACACCATAACGCCATTCATTCAAAGCCATAGTATTGACAAAAAAATCCTAAATAGCATTAGGCAAAGAAAAACATTTATAGAGTTCACTCACCTTCGACTATC
The DNA here is from genome assembly GCA_008931825.1 of Phallusia fumigata. Classification (NCBI taxonomy): domain Eukaryota; kingdom Metazoa; phylum Chordata; class Ascidiacea; order Phlebobranchia; family Ascidiidae; genus Phallusia; species Phallusia fumigata. The sequence continues at coordinate 8,511 of QXVZ01005938.1, forward strand.
AAAGTTCTTGACGTATCGCCAGGGCGAAATGGATCTAGCAGCCAAGGACTGGTCGGAACCTTGCAAAAGTCCACGAAAGACCCTGAGGCATTCCGAATCGATATTGTGCATTGTATGTTGTCCCACAGTCCTGTTATTAATTTCCTCAAGACTGTCGCGGAAGGCCTTGTCGTTGCGAAGTTTTTCGTCCAGTTTTACGTAGTCGTCGTAGTCTAGACTATAAGGGAAGGGGACGTTAGTAGCTTATAGCCTGCACCAAACCGGTGGTTCCCAACAGTGAAGTTATTCATGATAAGTGTAGTATTTCTTTTTAGGCAGATCAGTAGATTGAACTCTTTATTATTACTTTAAAATAATTTTTGTCTGGTAAAGGGGGAATGCATCAAAAATGGTTGGGAACCACTGCTCTAAACAATGAAGGTTTTTCATAGAGAAGAGACAACTGCCACAGAGAAAATGGGCTACGATTGAAAATATAAATCTTATTAGGTAAACCCAGTTATAAGCACGAAATGTACATTTAACAAGTAACAGTACATATACAGACCAGAATCAAAGCATTACATTTGTAGCCAATTAAAACAATTATTTTTTTAAAAAACTTACCTTTGTGCAAGAGAGTGGCTAACACCAGCCAAGATTAAAGAAGCGAAGATCAGGCAAAAACTCTTCATGCTTGAGGTTTGTATATCGCCGGCAGTTAACTATAGTTGAGCTGTACTGTTTTGTCTCACAATTTCGGAATCTGATTTTTTAACTTGCCGCCGTCGGCTTTTATGCAACAGCAGAAAATCTCCACAGGCAACTGATGGCCTCAATTTAGGCAAAATTTCCCACGTGTCGTCAGGGGCTTCGTCATCCCACACCAAATGTTCCTGCGTGCAATGGTAACACTCAAGAGCGTAGCGTTACTCAGACGGACATAACACGACGCAAAGCGTAAGTCGTGCCATGTTCCCAGGTCTGTTTCGTGGCGATGGTCATCAGAAGCGTCCCAGATAGGAAACATTTAAATAACCCAATGTGTTGAGCCAAAGGCAGACTGCGTTCGCCGTGTACGCAAATACAGGTTGGTGCCGAGTTTAGGAAACAGTCACGCTTGTTTCTCAACGTAAAGAAACATAAGAGCGACGAAAGAAGCCTTCTTCGAGCAAGTGCAAAAATGAAGGTCAACCTAACCATATACGTTCATGGTTTGGTGGCCCAGACATTAGGAGACGTTTTTTTTCGTTTCTCGAAACTCTTTCTGTCTGGAAATTGCACAGTCATCCTGCAAGAAACGTCAAGTCATATGTTCCATACGTAATACCGTAAAACCGAATATGCAAGACTTGGTACAAAGCTGATGCGGGATTTTTCAACTTTTCCAACTTTACCTTTTTGCAGTAATTAAATACAAACTACACAAATAGTTTTCATCAAATGATATTTTCTTGGAATACTCATGAGAATATGCTACAGATAAAATCTAATTATGAGGTTTAAGACTTATACAAGTCTTGGTGCAAAGCTAATGCGGGATTTTTAACTACTATTTTCAACTTTTTAACTTTACGTTTTTTTGCAGTAATAGAATAGTTTTAACAAAGGATGTTTCCTTGGAATGTTAATTTGAATTTGTTACACATAAAATCTACTGATATTTGCAGGCGACCTATTTTAAAATAGACTACTGATGGCAAAAATTTTCAGCAACGGAAAACAGGAATTTCGCAATCTTATCGT
>QXVZ01005946.1:0-17195 GCA_008931825.1 Phallusia fumigata
AAACACAACTTATTGACAAAGTGACAGGCGACTCTGTCTTCCTGTATTTTTTGAATGCGATAGAGCTTTAACCGGTTGAAATAACGACCAATGTGCGTCAAAACGTATAGCAGTCCTAAACTATCTCGAAGAATGCGTGGTACTGCAGGAACACAGTATGGCGGTGCATTAAAAAGTTTGACTAGCACTAGACTTTTGGATCTTGCAGGTCAAGAGTACATAATATCATTTTTCACATATTGATCGTGTGTAAAAACGCGAATAACAAACAAATATGCACGCACCATAGGTTGCTCCACCTGGACGACAAATCCAGTGTTTTCAAGAAGCAGAACACTCAGAAAGTCCTCCACTGCAGCCGGATCTGGTTCTCCTCCAACCATTAAATGGTCGGAAGGGTTGTAGGACTGAAGCATAAATGTCAGAACATAAAAACTTAACACTGTACACTGGAGTGGTTCCGTTTGCAAGGCTCAGAGGGGCCGCGACCAATTTACTAGAATAATTTTCCATTAAGTTAAGTATTACCAGCTTTGTCGGTGATAAACGATTACAAGGAAGACTAAATTGTCTATGCCTTATGATTAAAATCCAAAATGTACGCGATTTATAAGTCTTAGCAAAAGGGGCCGCAAAACGAAAAATGTTGGAAACCACTGCTAAACAATGGATAAATTGGGTTCGCACCTCAACTTTATAAATTCCGTTTTCGCTTGACCCCTGGGCCCCATCTGAGGATGAGTCTGTAAAATCGAATTACAATTTCAACACATGTAGCGTTCTCACTCATAAGCGTTTTATGTCACGAATTTCGGATCAACACAACTGCAAAGCTGCATTTAAAACAATAAATTACTCACAATATACTGATGTGGGGTTTTTAATAGTCACTGGAGACACAGTCGATTCACCAAACAAAATACTTAGGTCGTTGAATTCTTTGGTAATTTCGTTGGCATGCTGATATCTGCGATAAAAGGTCAATCGTTTTAGTTAAGAATAAAAAAATTGGGAGTTGGAGCGTGGTATTTTATTTACCTGTTGTGTTGCCCAACTTTCTCACATAGTTGTTCAACTTGCAGGTCAGTTTCATTGAAAGCAACCGTTTCGGCCAGTAGTTTGTGTAGGAACACATACTGCTCCTACATAGGATGTTTCACTGTAGTTAAAACATAATAGAAGGAGTGCAAAACCGTGTACGAATGCTTACAATGGTTTGAACCATCTCCATTCTTTGTTCCCTCATGCGGCACACCGCCTTGAAAACATTTACAGATCCAATGTCATTTAATTCCTTCATCAAATAATCGAAACCAATGAAAGTTCCAGTTCTTCCAGCTCCAGCACTGCCAAACAATATTGAAAATAAAAATTCTTGTCTTTCAAAAAACGACATCACCAAATTCGCACCTGCAATGAACCACAGCAGGAATATCAGTTTGCAACTCCTCTTGCAATCTTGCCTGGTTTTCCTGTATTTCTTTGATATATTTAACAAGACCGGTAGTTGTCCGTGGAACTCCATGGTCGGGCCAAGCTATGAAATGATATTGTGTGACAATGTGCTGGTCCTGGAAAACAAAGAAAGAAGATTGTACTTAATGATAAGAGCAATAAAGTCAGTACGTACGGATACATAGGTGCTGTTGATTTCTTCGATCGCCAGTTTTCGGATGACGTAGTTTCCTTTATGGATGATGTCAATCACGCTTACACTGACTCGCTGATAGTTTTCAGTTTTTCCGATTTCTTCAGGCCAATAAAGAGCACATTTGGACTACAGAAAAAATCTTGCAACTGTTTGTCAAAGTAATTTGAAAACCAACGATTTTAAGGTTTACCTTTCCTTTTTCGTACAGGTTTGCCAGCATGACGATGATTCGAGAGTTTTGTTCCCATATCATTGTCCAGAAATCGTTGACAGTCTTAGCAATGGGACCTTGTGTAGCAATCCATTTGCCCGGTTCCTTGAAGCCCTGTACAAAAAAATTGTGATATTATTAAAATGTACCTTACACTGTTTTACTGCCATGGCGGGTTCTGGCTTGTTGCACGCCTTTTATTTGAACGCAAATTCAAAACTAAAATAATCCAAGAGGTTGACCAAATATGGCCATTTCCAACAACCAACGCGATTAGATCATTTGTATCTACACATATGCGGCAGTTATTGAAATAGATTTACCTCCACATATGAAGCATTGATGTAATGATTTTTACTTCCTTCCACTCCACGAAGAATCACTGTGTTGTGATCATCTGTCAATAAACGCCAGAATAGTGTTAAGAGGGTTTGAAATACNTGCGGCAGTTATTGAAATAGATTTACCTCCACATATGAAGCATTGATGTAATGATTTTTACTTCCTTCCACTCCACGAAGAATCACTGTGTTGTGATCATCTGTCAATAAACGCCAGAATAGTGTTAAGAGGGTTTGAAATACCACTGACGACCAATCACAGATGATGATTCACATTTTCAGTAAATATTCAATAAAAATATCATGCTATGAATGTCGGAAACATACAACAGCTTTTGCGTGAGTATATAAAATTAAATATTATTTCGTCGTTTAACATGAGATCTAGTTGTTTGAACTTAAACGATAACGCGCGCCATTACCGGTGCTGATACCATATTAATAAGTATTTCAGGATAACAAAGGCAAAACCGGCCCAAACGGAATATCGTGCGTAGTCTTACATGGGATGATGTTCTTGTAGCGATTTTTAGATGTTTTCGCTTGTGCAGTTGCGTCGTATATACTCGCATAGTTCTTTGATTCTTCCTTGATTTTCTGCAAACGATGATAAAATTGATACGTTTGTCAGTAGAGGAAAAACGCAATGGAGCTAAGGCTCGGATTACAGATGCCCACTCAAAGGAAATAATCAAACTTCACTGCAGCTCACTCGACTGCAGCATTTGCTTTCTTATACCAAAGACGATTGCAACTTAACCCAATGGGTTTATGTTTTTTAGCCGTATTTCCATTAAAACAGCTTTAAATCATTACTGCGGTGAAATAAATGAAATAACTTGGTGTACTTCAAACTGTTGTTTCAAAGTAGCGTGTCCGTTCTTTGCGCTATCGATGAAAAATTCCCCGAGATAAAACTTTAATATTGTCGTGCTTTCCTCCCTTGATGTATCTGAATATAAAACATATTGCTAAAACATTTTATGTTAAAACCCACAATCTACATTTAAAAAGTCGTTTAAAGAAATAGAGGATAATAAAAGTTAATCTGTACAAGTATAAGGATCGGAGTTATTAGGTTAAAAATTTTGGTGCAGCAAAGCTTACGTTGTATAGGGACGTCAAGTGTGTGAGTAGGTTCAGGTCTTTGCGCCACAGTTGTGTTTTTCGACGGAATGCAGGTCCGTATACGATCTCTGCGACAAACACACACGGCGTTATTGGGTATCGTTCATGCCATACGGATTCTATTTCTAAATAACTACGCGTACCTAAAATATATTGCCAGGACCACGATGAGCACAAGCATCAGAAAGGCAACAAGAGAACCTGCAACTGCTGGCAGGATAGAGGCCGGAGGAACTGAAAAATGTAAATAGGGTATGGTAGGGGCAAGTTTCTGATACCGATGATGCATTTGCTTTTATCTTTGTACTCTCTTTGAGTACATATATTTTAACAGCGCATTTGTAATCCTCAGAAACCTACTATTACAAAGTCTAAAACAGTTGTTCCCAACTGGGGGTCCACAGAAAGATTTTTAGGGTCCATGATCTTTGTATGCATAAAATGAAAGCTACATAGGGAAGTTACAATACCCGCCGTTATGGTCTAACTTGCAAAAAACAACTAATCGAGCACAACTCTAGTAACCAGGTTCTATGGTGTCACAAGATCTGCCTCATGTGCGAACATGGTCAGATCAAAAGTTCGGGAACCAAAGGTCTGGAGTAAAACGCAACACCAAGCTTGAACTACTCTTCGATGCAAATTACCTGTGTTTTATATTTCTCTACAGGTCGAAACTTAAAATAAATAGAGGCTGTTATACAGCGCCCACCCTCCGTGTTACGCAAAAATAGATCCAGTTCTAAATGTAAACACAATGCTTCCTAAGAATTACACTTCATGACTCTAAAATAGGTCCTAATGTGTAGGTTGGGTTTAAACCCACTTAGCAATATCGCACTGTGGTAGTTCCGTGTTAATTATCTTTGTTGACTAATATGCGACAACGGTTGTTTTGAACTGGCGTATGATATTTTGAAGCAATACCCAATAACAACAGCTGATAACAAGCGCTGAGACCGTTGCCTACATACGGCTTAGTAGGTTACAAAAACAGAGCTGTTTTAAATGTAATTTACCTCGGTTGCACCTTGGGTTAAATGCCTTGGTCACAACACAATCAGAAACTTACCCACAACAGGCTGCACTTTGCATTCCCCTGACACGTCAAAAATGGTGTTGGTACAAATGCTTGTGATTGGTTGAAACTTGACAACGAGTTCTTGATTTACATCAATCGTCTCGCTGTGTTCGATTGACGAATTGGGCGAAAAGCTTTTATAAGTCCAATCAGAAGGTTGGGCAACTGACCCAATTTCCACCTTTGCGAAATGCAGCTGCAAAACATTTTCGGCAATAAAATTGAAATGTTACAATTATTCGTTTACTAAAGTTTAACGAAATGTAATTTTGAATAACTTGCTTCACCTCAACCGTCTTAACCATGTCCAGAATGTTGGTCGGAAGTTTCACAACGATTTGACAAACCGCTCCACTTAATGATATTTCACCACTGACGTTACGAAATACGCTTGACGTCATTCCAGTAACAGTGGGAATACTAAGTCGCCAAACATCCGGGAACATGCGTAGCTGAAACACACATAGTGTGCAATAACGGCGACAATGAGAAGAAAGTGGCATAAAGTGCAGAAAACCTACCGACACTCGATAAGAACTATCCGTCACAAGGTTTTCGATTGTGCTTGTGTAGATGTGGTTGCTTGTTGAAGTTTGCGTGGCAACTTTGCTGACATTAACAGACTGGCTGTCGTTCAATGCTGTGACGATGTGTGTTATGTGTCCATTGTTGCCAGTCATGTCTTTCCATTTCACTGTGACTCGGTCGAAAAAGCATTTGCTTGTGTTCAGGATTTCCAATGCTAAAAGAAACGGTAAAAGCACGAGATGTTGTCAGTGCGTGTGAATACCAGGGATTTGAACGAAACATTTGTTTCTATTCAACTTGTGCTCATCATGTCTTCAAATAAAACCAAAATTGTCTGTGCGCTACGAGTGTAGATGTTGCTTTAACAAATAAAAATACTTGCCAGAAAATAAACATATGTAATGATATTTTGATTTAGCATCACAATCCTCTTTAGTGACGTTTCTGTGAGATATTTGAAATGTATTGCAGACGTTTTGACTTCCGTCGGAATTCGAACCTGCACATACAATATAACTTCTAAATTGCTCTAACGCCAACCAAATACCAGCGTAAACCAGTTTTGTCGTTCTACCGGGATTTTCTTCAAACGTACCTTGGAATTTTGAATGTAACCACAGGCTTTTAGATTAAGCCCAATATGTCCATTTTGGGCAGGTTTAATATATAAGCTATTAGTAGGAGCAATCATGTTAGTTTGCACAAAAGCATAGTTTACACAATTGTATGTTTTGTTATCGCTTGACATTACTTGTAACAAATAGTCAAAATATATTTATCTGCACTTTTACCTTGTACCCATAGCCTCTGGTTGTTTGAAGAGCCAAACGAAAGGTTTGTGATGTTTAGAATAGCAACAGTAGGTAAATACCCACCCACTGATTTACAGTAGTCGTTAGCATGGGTAAAGCGGTGTGTGGAATTTGGCTTTGTGTAATATGACCCATTGGAAAAAAGAAGATCTACACAAAACCAAAGAATCAACCTTTTGGCTTCACAAGCTGTTAGTTTTGGTTTTGGGTTGAGTTTCTTTTTCTTGGCAAAAGAAAAACATAGCGACACAATAGCACTAAATCAATCACCAGCCGGAAATAGCTGCGCAATGTTTTCTGGGTTACTGAGACGTTGCTATAAATACACTTCGCAAGCACTAAGACGAAAACAGTTGCACAACCATTCAAACTCACCACTATTCATTTTCATTGTTCTCTGCTTCGATGATCCTACATAATCGTTTGCCCAACATTCAACTGAGGAGTTTAGACCAAATATAACTGAACTTGAGACAGTCAGGTTTGACTGGATTCGGTCGGTTGACTGTATAACTTTTGTTGGAGTTTTATTTTGATTTTCAATGAAATGCCCGTTAATTTTCCAGTTAACAACAGTGGAAGGACCACCACCAAACGTGCAGACAAACGTTTGGGTTTGGCTAAATTCCTTTGGCGCCATATTTGAAATAAAATAGGGTCCAACTGTAACATAAATTTAAAGTCAGTATCAAACAGTTATTGGTGTGCATTCGAATTAGTAACCTGTAATGTTTGCGCTATCCTGAACAGGACTAACGTTTCCTCCGGAGTTGTTAACGCTACAAACGTATTCACCCGAGTCTTGAAATGTTGGTTTTCGCAAGTATAACACTGAATTTGTCTGGTAATTACTGACTTTACTAATATTTTGGTAAACTCTCATGTTTGAGTCTGTTGTGGTGTAGATTGAATTCCTATTAAGAAAACGAAAACGACAAATAATTATGGATCAATAAAAACAGTAAGTGGATGCTCTTAGATTTGCAACAATATCGTGTAGTCATCCCTGAGAAAAGATGGTCCTTGACTTACTTGCTCCAATAAAGATAAGGCGTTGGGAAACCAAACGAAGTGCAATTTATGTTGTAAGACTCGTCTTCCAAAACTGTTACACTTTTGTTTGACAACGAAACGTTTGCTTGAACTAGAAAAGCAGAAAACATAGAATGAACGATAAGTGCTGTGCAAAAACAACGCAGAAACATTACCGATTTCGACCGACCTGTTGCCTGGAAGATTGCTTTTACGCCGGTTGTATCAACATTTGTAGCCTGACATTTATATTCTCCTACTTGATCCAATGTTGTTACATTAAGGTGAAGACTTGATACAGATTTGTAATTACCTCTGGTCGGTCCAACCTGGTAAATTGGAGAAGTCTTTTGCGTAGTAACATCAGTTCCATTCCTACAAACGTTGTGATTAAAAGGTTTGCGACATTTTTGTGTATTTCATATCTACCGTGTCCAGCTGGTGTTTGGCAGCGGATATCCATAAGATTCACAACTGATAACAAACTTCTCAGGCAAACTGACAACTTTGGCACTTGGTGTAATGGAAATGTTGGCTGGAACTATAAAAAAGGTTTCCAACTTAAATGATTAGTTATACATGCGTCAAAAAAGGTTGATAATTACTTGTAATATATAACGTTTTTTGTTTGTCGGAAACGTTTGTATCTTCTGTCACACAAACGTACTCCCCAGAGTCCGTAACACTGTCAATTACAAAATAAAGTCGCTTTGTTCTAGAGTATTTGGTTGGACTGACCACACTAGTGTAGATGGGAGCAGAAGATGCTTCACCGACCGTATTTCCATTTCTGTGGCAAATAAAATGTTGGATGTAAAAACGAAATTGGGATTTTATTACAAGTAAACAACACAACCTTTTCCAATACACAGTTGGTATTGGAGATCCGTATGTAACGCAATCAACTTTGTATCGCTTTCGGTACTCAGCGGTTACATCTGATTTTGAGAGTTTTATAGTTGAAACGACTACAACGAATAAATGTAAAAGAAACAGGTGTCATATTTAAAGTTCTATTTAAAATATATAATTTTATAACGTGTTACCTGTAACCCGCATCTCTACCGTCTTTAAATGCCCACTAATGGTGGTTCGGCATTCATATATTCCTTGTTGTTCGGCTTCTGTGACGGTTAGGCGAAGACGGGTGGTTCTGGAGTAATCGTCATTCAAGGAAATTGCTTCCTGATGGATCGAATCACTTTTTGTATTCGAAACAGCTTTTTTATTTCTGAAATAAAAAACACGTTTTAAAATTTACATTGACAGTTTTTACTACCAATCCACCTATTGGAGATTTTTAAGAGAAAATGAGTTAGCAAACCGACGTGGTCGTTTTTATCTACAACTCCTGTTTGCTTCGTTTCAAATAACGCGGTTCGTTTTAGCATCGAGTCGCTAATTCCTTTACTCTTATCCTGCTTTGTTGGTTCGCAACGTCCACTTGAGTTTTCTTGACTCTACGCAGGATTGTGTGTTTTTTTTCAGTTTTTTGGTTTTAATTCTTTGGCTCATTCGTTTTCAAGCATTTCACTCTCTACTCGTATTGTTGTTGCGCAGATACTGATAATGTCGTTTACTAGGCGAAATACATCTGCTTTACCAAGTGGGACAAAATTCTTCAGACCTAAAAGCGAAGTCTATATACGCGATCCAAGTTCTTGCCTGAGATGATTGCACTCTGGTGATTTCCCCTTTAAGTCACTTTAGTTACATGAATATTTTTGAATTGAAGTTTACCTGTACCAGGTAACCACGGGTTTCGGCTTTCCGTAAGAGGTACAGTTAACTGTGGCTTCCTCACTATACCCGATTGTGACGTTATCGGATGACACAGACAGGGCCGCCGGCACTGAAAAGTAGAATGGTTGCAATTACATTTTCCAAGCGCAACACACATATCCACAAAAGATGCTTGATGTAGGAATTATGCCAACAATGCTTGTTTTGATTGTCGTTTGGAAGTGCTTTTACGTTGAACTTACCTATAACCGACAGAGCTTTTCGTTTGTCACCTCCAACCCCGTTACCTGCTGTACACTGGTATTGGCCAGACTGCGAAACGTCACTGATAGTTACAAGAAGTTGTACTCGATATTTATATCCCGAGCTGACCACAGTGGTTTGGTGAACTGCTTCTGTATCTCCAACTCTAAATAAGGTTTAATGTTCAACATATCCATCAGACAACTACAGGAACGCACAGGTGAGCCCATACTTCTTCCATATGGCGCTTGGTCTTGGAAATCCAAAAGATTCGCAATCAATTGTACGTTGCTGGACGGAATTGACAATAATTGAGTGTTGTATGCTTATGTTTGCTGGTACTAAAAATAATAAGCAAAGCGATCAGCACCGAAGAAAATAAAGTCTGCAGCAATTGCAGAGAAAACTTGAACCTTTTGCGTCAGTCGTTGGGGGCAAACAGCCCATCTTTGATTTAAAATAGGAACAGGCCATATGTGCTTTTCCATAACAGTGTAAAAAATTGTGCGGTAACTGCAAGATGTCAAGTTATTTTTATTTACATAGTCTGATTGTATTGAACTGCGTTCCGTTGAAATAGCATCGTTTTATGGGGCACCATGAATACACATATACGTACATACACTTCTTGTACAAAACATGTTGTTTTGGTGGGTTTAAATTTTCTGTATAAAAGCATTGATTGACAACTGTGTTTTTAAATCACACCTTTAACTGGCAATGTCTTCGTCTCAACTCCAACACCATTCCAGTTTGTGGCTTCACATACGTAATTCCCTGTATCAGTCACGTCTCTAATGTTTAAATTAAGCACGGAGTGTTTAGTGTAACTGTCTGGTTGACTCGTGGTTTGATAAACATTAGATGTAGACGACACTGTGACAGTGACACCGTTTCTAAAAAAATAACTTTGTTACAAATGTTTTAATCAGATTCGTTGCCGCTAATTACCTTTTCCAACGAACAACGGGATTGAGATATCCGTTTGCCGTGCAAACAGCTCTTTTTATTGCTCCGTAATTTGTCACAATTTCACTTTTGTCCAACGAAAGTTTTAATGACCCTAATTAAAATGAATAAAGCAACACCAACGCATTTTTCAATAACAAGCGAGATTTTTTATGTTACCTATGATTTGCAAAGCGACAGGAGACACAGTCATACAACCTGAAGTTCCAAGGATTTCAATTTGTATTGTTCCAAAATGGGATGCAGTTACACTACTTATTTTGTAACTGAAGCTGGTTCCCTTATAATTGTTTTGAAGCGTAACTCGTTGGTTGCTGTTGTAAATTGCTGTAACGGTGAGAGGTTCTGCGTAATTTCCTGATATTGTTCCGCTGATGGTGATTGGATCGCCAATTTTTGATGCGTAATTTGTTTTAGAAAATGAGATGACTCTCGGTTCTAAACAAACCTAGTTTAAACGGTTTAACATATATCAAAAAGCACATGATAAGTATTTAAACAAAATAACTCAGTATTAAAAGTATATTGTCGGCGATTTTTTCTTACACGAAAAACGTAATGCGAAATAGTCTGAGTGCCGGTAAAAAGTATTTAAAGTCGGTTAAAAAGGAGCTAAACTTATATATGATAGGTCCTCCGAACTGATTTTGTCTACTAATAAACATCTCACCTACGGAACTGGACGAATGAAATAAAACTGGTTCTACAATAGGCATCGTATTAGGTAGCCTACTAAATCAACAATGCTGCACAAGCATTTTTATAGTTATTGATCTATAAAAAATAAAAGCTGACATCGCAATAACTTATCCAACAGGTAATTCTGGCAAACCTTTATTTTCGCAAATGTAGTTGTTTGATGCATCACAACCACCAGCATTCCATCCCCATAGATTAGATTCCCTCACAAGTTGAACGCACAAACCACTTCCAACTTCTCCGTTCCTCCACGCTGTGTATCCAACGTTTGTCCACGATTCTATGTCAGGTAGAACTTTACTTAGGAAACTTTTTAAAATACGATACGTTTGTTGAGTAACCGAAAACACACGAGCCATTTTAGGTTAGGACCAAATTTCCTCGTAGTTTAATACCGAACCCAGGTAATCATGCATATGCTCTTTGTTGTTTGTCGCGGTTAACTTAAAACCACGACACGTAACTTAGTTATACGAGATGAATTTATTGCTTCTTGCCTGGCACGGGATAAACCAAAATGTATAATACAGTGACATATTTTAGAGCAGCAGTTACTTGAGATTGATGTTCTATTTGCAAACACTGTTCCGTCCGACCATTGAAACGTGTTAGCAGTGGTGCGTCTTTTACTTCCCAGATAGATATCTGCAAGAAGTCAATTTAAATTTACCCGAATGTTGTTTACACAACGCCGGAAACATCGCGTTCTGTGTTTACCCACAAAGGTCTATTGCGAAAATAATAATAAAAGTGTAAGCATCACTGTAATTCAAACTTAAAATTAACTTACAAACATTTCCGCTCGGCCACTTTGCTTGCGCTTTAGCAACAAGTAAGTTTTGTGTTTCTGCGTCCTTGATACTAGCCAGCGTTTTGTTACATGCAGTATTTGCATCCTCCCTGTTCCGTTTGCTGGTAGATAACACGTAAAAACGTCCTTGGCATTGGGCAGCAGACGTGTCTGCAACGAAAAAGTTTAGGTTCCAAAACGATAAAAAATACTTTCAACTTTGCCTAAAGTTTCCAGCAATCTTGTCTAGAAAGTTCATTTTGGCGCTATTTAAATATCAATTGCTTTTGTAATTAATTTTTAGGTGGTAAACGTATCAGACCGTTACAACAACAAAAATCAAATTCATCAAAAACATTTAAACACTTACGAGCAGTATTTGCACAGAAAGTTGCATAGAGAATTACCCAAGATTCAAAACTACGACATAAAAACCTCATTCCTTGGCGTTACTTAAAATCTATCCATCATATTGTAAATCTCTGTCCTAACCTTACTGCAACGACGACAATCTCCTGTCAGCTAATGGTAGCACGCAACAAAGTGGGCGACCTCCTGTTGTTGGTGCAGTATTTACAAAACCAGGTGATGTCATTTCGCCAACGTACGTAGGTATCCTGGCTGTTTTCAAAGCAACTAATAGCGAAAAAATGTAAATGATAAAACACTTACTAAAAATAGATGCATTATGAAAAAACCCTATTGTCAAATTTCACCAGATAGGGAGATTCTGAGGGAAGTTGTGATTGGTTGGCCATATAAAATCGAAAGTTACAGAGTTAGTACATTGCATTGATTAGGCACAGAATCTCATTTTGTAACGTTTATGCCTTGTAATGTATGCATAATGGAAGAATGTTTACCTTAGCATTAAAGTTTAGCATTACGCCATTTTTGCTTTACATGGAGTGCTACAAAAGTAAGAAAAAGCAACGGATGCCATGAGATGTTTCATAAATAGTGGGACGTAGGGAGTGTCATTTAAGACACTATTCCTATTTCCGGGATTTCGGGAAAAGTTTAGTGTTTTCCCGGGAAATCCCTGTATTTAATAAAATACTGTTTTTGCAGTTAGGGAATGAAATATTGCAAAAGACTCAGAGCATGATTATTCTTATCACATTGGAAAAGACATTTCCGCAATAAAAAGGAAGCTATACACCAGGAATAAAATTAGGATGGTCGAACGTTACTACGGTGCGGCTGGCAGCGAAACACATCTAAGGGTACGATACGGTGATATGGTACGCCCTTTCGTAACGAGGTACATGTTGCACACTACTCAATGCGTTCCATACCCTACTGCCATCCTCAAAATTAACAAGCAGAAAATTAAGTGTGAATTAAACACATGATTTATACAGAGTAACTGCTATAATATAAAAACATAAATATATGAAAATAAAAATAAAAGAAAAAGAAGATGAGATTCCCCGGAAAGAAAAATAAAATCCCGTAAATTTTCCTGAAAAAAAGCAACGAAATCCCGGGATCGCTAAAAACCTTCCCCAATCACAACCAAGCACTTACAAGTATTACTCAGTTTTTGCTAAGAGTAATTACTCATGCCACTCTATAGCGAAGGTAATTAAATACAGGGAGACACCTGGTGGCTACAATTCACACAATTCTCCCCACTAGGGCGTCGAAATAAAAGCAATGACCAACAGTAGCAAACTGCTTGTGTAGGAGAAATTAATTTCAGCAACGTAGTAACAATAAAAACAGGTCCTACCTTAACAGTCTTCTTTTCCTTCTAGTGATGGTATATTGACAACAAAAGCAAAAATTTCAAGGAAAACAAGTCCTACTTCTTTGCTTTGCCAACAACTGTAAAGTCTGTAAAATAACGATTGTTTAACTAAACAGCGAAATAGCACAACGCAAACACCAAACAAGGCAACAGTATTTGTTTTTTTAACTCCACAACGGAGTTGTAAGCTTTAGCAATAAAAATCCATTTGCAAAAGGTCAGGTGCCATGATTCCAAAGAAACGGCCCAGGTAACTTTCAAAACAGAATAATCCATTGTACCTGCTTGCAGAACGTATTTAGTATTGTTTTAATGTTATACCAATTAGTTTCATCGCAAAGTGTCGTTCTAGCTTAGGACATGATAATAATTAAATGAGGGTCGACAACCTTTTTTTCATCGACATTGGTTGAACTTCACGCGTCGCAATACGCAAACGGAGAGTCGGATAAAGTCACTCTTTTTTTAAAGGGCGTAAAAGAACGTACAAACCTTTAAAATGCGCACGAACCACAATGTCCACAACGTTGGTTGACTGGTTGAGTAAACTTTCTAAATAAACGCGCAGGAGTAAAACGCGCAGGAGTAAAAATATCATGTACACCACATTTTTGACTACAAAATGGTCGCGTTTAATGTTAGCACCAAACAATAAATAGATAAGACTCATTGAACAAAGGCTCTAGTATAGCTTGGTAAAGGTTTTAGCCGGTTGTGCACTTTGTTTTACACATCAAACAAAACAAAACTAACCTAATCAAAGTAGCTATCATAGAAAACACTAACTGATTGATAAAGGTTAACCGAACGATCATGGCGAGCGGCATGGCGGGTTTCCTAAGATTGTTTGCTTACTGTTATTTAGATGTATCCTTTCGGGTGGGAGTCGACTTAGGAAATCAGAATGAAACAAAAAACTTGTTGACACATTGAAATCTACTGATGTCTTCTGACAGTGAAGACTTCACATGAACATTACAGTCTGGAATGGGAGAAGGCATGACATTTAAAATGACAAGATTTATGTTCTAAACGACAATGTTAACTGTGGATATTAAAAAAAGCATTTTCATTGGAAACGAGCAGGAGCTATAATAACTCAAATAAAGGTGAGTATGTGGAAGCTAATTTAAAACAGAAACAATCACACAACGTGATATGATATGCTCGTTGATTGCAATTGTTGTACTATCGTGATTAAAGGCATTGTTTTTTACACATTTTTATATTTTATGTTCGTATACCATACGGTCAAAGACAAAATAAAAGCATACCTTCAGCAATTGAAATTCGCTAGTAACTTCGAAATCAAATATTTGTATCTACTTTATATGCTTCCAGGCAAAAGTATGATTGTGGTGCTTCAGTTTCGTTAAGTGATGTGATACCTCCAATTTAACGAATATTTGCATTGTGAAGCTGTAAAAAAACAGAAAATCAACTTGGAATTTGGTATACTTCAAAGTTCTATATGCTTACCGATAAGTTGGGCAACCGGGTGTAAACGGCAGGTTTTCGTTTGCAGTTACTTGTGGATATAGTATCTAACGGTAGTTTTAGAGGGCAGACATGGGGGAATTCAAAGTTCGAGAAGTAATGGTTGGGTAAATAGGTTGGATTTAATTTTAATTGATTGCATAGGCTCTACGCACTCACTGGCAACAGTTTAGCAGACAGCAGTAACGATCTGTTCATGTCAATTACATACCACCGAATTAGTTGCCTAAATGGAGACAAAAAATGGGCGTAGAAAGACGATGTGGTCACTCGCTGTTTAATCCCAACCTGAAATAGTACTTGGCCCAGTCCGATCGAAAAAAATTTGTAGAAGCTTTAAGAGTGCACTACGGTAAAACCACAGAATGAGGTCAACGCAAACCATTTAAATATTCGGCGATTTGAGATTTTGTATGAAAGTAAAAAATGCACATCGCTAGCCAGAATGTTGTTTGGTTACCTGCGGTTTAGGAGTTCGCCAAAAATGTATTAGAAGGCTAAGGTACACGTGGTAAAAGCCCATACTAATTTTGTCACACTACATATGTTTTATTACATTTTCATTTACAAACAACAGGTTAATCACAACCAAAAATCCAGCTATAGTTGTTTACGTTGTACATGTTCATTATACTATATCAAAGTAGGCCACATAATCAAATTAAAGGCGCATCTGTTTCAAGTTGATAAAAGCGTCTTATTTTGAAATTTATCAGGATTAATAGTTTAAGTTATTAAGTCCATGGTATTTTTTGAGGATCTGAAAAACATGTTGTCTCATATGATTTGTTCAAAAAAGGGAATGTGGTTTAGATTTGTGTTTAATCCTCTTGAGTGCTGATGAAAGTTTGTATCAGAGCGTAGCAATCCTTGTATTGATCCTGAAAAAGTTACAACAACATAGTCTGTCGCTTATAATACATCACCAGTCACCACGCGGAAAAGTTGTAATAAACATTTTACCACAGTGAGGTGCATTTCAGGCAGGGAGTCGGTGATATCCTTTACTGTCCTGAACACATCCACCATCTTCTCAGCTTTATAGCGAGTTATGAGATTCAAGGTGGCACAGAAGATGGCAGACTTGGCAAACCCGCCTCTAAAGCAGAAACAACAACAGTGAGGTTTCGAATCCAACCATTGGTTTGGCAGGAGGCATCTTACCTGGTAAGGACCAAACTGCTGCTGGTAATTTGATCAGCATGAAGGGATTCAACAAGTGACAACAATTCGAATAGTTCTTTGCTATCTTTAGGAGTTGCATTGTCATCCCAGGAATCGAACACAACCAGTTGTACGTCTTTCTGTGGAAACGCATAAATCTCACTGTTATAATATACAATGCAATGTTTTAATGATTTACTTGCCTTTCGTTCCATTTCTACATCTTCCACAGATACTTTTACTACTTTAACAATTCCTTTTTCTTTTTCTTCAACAAACTTTACGGATATTCCACCGTAAATTGTTTCCTTGTTCCTCGCGTTTGGCCAGATTAGATTTTTCTGCAAAACGTTTTTTTTTATTTGGCAACCAGCCTATAACCCATACCAGATAAAAGCAAAAATTAAATTCAAGTCTGGAATTCAGTTGAAATGGCCTAGGAAGTTATTTGAGCTAAATACATTCGTA
Organism: Phallusia fumigata; assembly: GCA_008931825.1. NCBI lineage: Eukaryota > Metazoa > Chordata > Ascidiacea > Phlebobranchia > Ascidiidae > Phallusia > Phallusia fumigata. The sequence goes on from QXVZ01005946.1 coordinate 16,111, forward strand.
CCATAGGGTTTTCCAGTTGCACAATCAGTCCAGTGTTTTCCAGCAACAAAACACTCAAAAAGTTTTTCACGCCATCAGCAGTTGGTTCTTCTCCAATCATCAAATTGTCATCGGGATTGTAAGACTTAAACGTAGCATTTCTCATTAGTTAACCCCACGTATTATTTTATACGCAACAGGTCGTTTTATTTACCTCTATTTTATAAACCCCATTAGATTCTTTGCTTGAGTTGCTTTTCGTGGATGGCTTGTCTAAATTAAAACAATGCTGTTACAAAACTGCGGATTGGAATTTACCACATTACTAAACAGAAACAAGTTTAAATATTTACAAGACACTGAAGTCAGACTTTGAATTGTCACGGGTGAAACATTTTCTGGGTCGAGAATGCCTAAATCCGTAAACTCCTTGCTGATGTCATTGGAAAGTGGAAATCTGAGCAATTTGAGAGGTTTAAAAATACTTATAGTGCAACAAAACACAAATTCGTACTTTTTATGTTGATCTATCTTCTGGTCAAGTCCAGCACTGTCCAAGTTAGTGTCATTGAAGGCCATAGTCTCGGCAAGAAGTTTGTGAAGAAATGCATACTGCTCCTGTTTTGTTGTCAAAGAATTAGTTTGATACGTTCGTGGGCAAGATCGTATAGATCTATAGCCACTTACGATGGTTTGGACCATTTCCATTCTCTGTTCCCTCATGCGGCGAACCGCTTTGAAAATGTCAACCGAACCAGTTGCATTTAATTCCTTCATCAAATAGTCAAAACCAATGAAAGTTCCAGTTCTTCCAGCTCCAGCACTGTAAAAGTATTGTGGACAAATGATTTATTGCATCAGAAGTATTTAAAACCCATGATTTTGATTACTTTACCTGCAGTGCACAACAGTGGGTACATCAGTCTCCAGATCGGTTTGAATTTGAGTTTGAGTTTTTTGTATTTCCTTCACAAACCTGACCAAACCTGTGGTTGTTCGTGGAACTCCATGATCGGGCCATGCTATGAAGTGATACTGTGTGACGATATGTTGGTTCTAAATTGGAAAAAGGAAACGTACAACCAATTGCAATATTTGGAAAATCG
>QXVZ01005948.1:0-10369 GCA_008931825.1 Phallusia fumigata
GCGACTGTTGCCTTTTTATGCGGGGGCGCGCGGAGATGGAGATGTCTCCGCATTTTCGCAAGATCCTTATCAACAAATGCCAATTTTCAAGCGTCCTCATCTAAACCGATGCCGCTGGCCCGTTTCAATAGAGATAAACGACCGACACTGACACCCAGGTCCTCAACTCACATCGACCGGTGTCGGGACCTGGGGATTTGCGCGCCAATCGGTGTGCAAGCGTCCCGGCTCATTAGGCAGCAAGTCACGTGACTGTCCCGCGCCTGCACGGGGCTTTGGCCGGCCCCAACCACAAATGTTACCCCGTTTGATTGCAATCAACGCGCGGCAAACGGGGGCTTTGTTCCACCGCGGCAAAACAAGCTCTATGGGAAGGTCGAAGGACTGAAACCCGCCGCCCGGGCAGGGAAGGGCTTCGCAAGGCGGCATCGCTTTGTTGAATGCGCCCTACTATGACGCAGACAGTGCAACAGCGGTGGCGGCTAATTAGGGGGTATGTTACAATACACAGAGATAGCAGCGCCTTAGCAGACCGCTGATCGCCTTAAATGGGATTTCGAATGCATCCGTCTCTTGAGAGAGAAACCTAATTGGCCTGTCAATGAGCTCGCACCGTTTCAGTTCATAACGCAAACGTTAGCGCTAAAACAATTTTCGTGTTTACCTCAAATGACAAATAGCACACTTGTGGATTTATACCTGGTCACGTCTAAGCCGCGGCCCACGCGGAATCACTACCACGAATTCATACCTTATTTCGCGGCCTCGCACCAAACACGCTGTTCCTGCGGGCGTCCGACTACAATTATTCGTCCCTCGTTATGTAAGGCGCCCAACAAACACTCGCCCGGACAAAGTTTTGCACTTAAAAATCGTCGGTGGGCGCGCTCTAGCGCAGAAACCGTGCGTGTTTTCCATATCTCCGAACTGACAATTAGCCAAACGCTATAACATGTATGTTAAACTGATTGCGATTTCGGACAAAGCTCCCAGGGTCAATTAGTGGCCGCACGGTTGCCCAATGTATCAATTTCCAGCCATTAGCGATGGGCCTCCAACCATTTACGGCAAATAGAAATCATGTTCACTCACCACCACTTCGGTGCTCCGGTTCTTGCTTCACATTTTGACGTCACGATGCGAAAAATTAAAAACCATAACATGGGGGCGATCCAGACTGCCATGGACCGGACTAAATTCATTTTTCGGCCTCTTCGTTGTTGTTGGTAATCCAATATAGTTGATACGGCTTCTGCGTACTAAAATGTTCCAGAAAATACTATTGTAGTCGCCTTGGTGGCTGAATGCAGTGTATTGCTCTGGACGAACGTTATTTCCACAATAAATGGCGCCCGACAGTAAAGCGTTCACTTTTTTCCAGCGCAATTTTCGGCACTCGCGGTTTTGGGGTGTCAACAGTTGTCAGAACAAAGTGCGACAATTACGTGACGTCGTGGGGGGAATGACGACACAGGGGGTGACGTCACCTGGGCACCGGCGCCGCGCGTGAAAACTCAAAGCTACACGATAGATAATCGTGTCATTAATTATCGACAAGAAGTCACCGCTACAGGGGTTCAAATTGGATTTCCTGCGAAAAATACATGATAATTGTAGCTCAAAAAGAAACTATGTTGTATCATAGTTAACTGCACGATATCGCAAGATTGACCGAGGCAGGTTTAAAAAAGACATGTTTATAAGTAAACTTGTAGATGTAATGCTGCATAAGTTTCATCTATCCTATTCCATTTTTACCACTTTCAAGTTTAAAGTTTCCAAAGTGCAAACAAATATATTGCCACCTGCCTGAACACTGCTCTGCTTGTAAACAAATTACGCCGCTGCTACAGGCTTCCGTATAAACGTACCACACCGTAATTGCAACATGTCAGTAGCAGTATACACGCCATAGCGTCCCAGGGAAAACAAAACTTACTTACACTCGGTCTGAAACAAACGCCCGATTTACTCGACAAGAACCAAAACACCACAATACTACGTTGTTAGCCGTGTACAACAAACGCTCAACTTCCAAGAACAATGTCACCGCTTCAGTGGCTGGCTCCAGATTACGCAGAACGCTTTCTCCATTTGCGCCGGCCATTTTGAACGCCCAAACCCACACACAACAAAGGCGAGGATATTACATAAACAATTCACGCGTCAGTGACGTTCCATGACGTCATCACGGTAAGGCGAGACACCCCTAATTGGCCGGTCGGGGGTGGGGACATGTCGACAACTTGGGGGCGCGAATTGGGGGGGGCGAAGCTACCTATACCGTTGCAAGTTGTACACTGCTATTTTTAGAGCGCTTTTGTTTGGAACAAAACAAGTTTTTGTTTGTGCAGTAAATAGTAATTTGCATTGCCGGCTTTTGCATCGGATGCTTTTGGAGTTTCCTGCATGTTTTCGCGAACCTCTTGTAAATATAGCACCAATTCTTTTTCTTAATACAAGAACGCCTTTACACGGGTTACAGTATGGGACAGACAAGCAGTGCTAAGGTTGGTCGTTTGAACTTTAGTTTGATTAAATTTACTTTTTATTGGGCACGCACCATCACAATTTTCGTATTCGTTTTGCAAAACTACAAAGGTTTTTGCAAGTAGCTTGTCCTTAGCTTTTGAAGTTAAGAAAAACGGCGTTCGCTGTCTTGTCTGCAACACGTTAATGGGGTTCTCAAACATAATTCTGTCCCAATTCTCAACTGTACTTACAGTAAACATCACGTTTACCCTTCTTCCGCGGTAAAACTTTTCTAAGCTACGTTTCACGCCAAACTAGACATCTACCAATTTTCTTTCATGTACTTGTTTTCAGTCTAACACAAAATATACCATCCTAACCAACTTTGCGCCAAAATCCGTTCTTCCTTCATAGATGGGGGTCTATTTTATAACGCAACAAGCAAACTTTTTACGCCATGTGCCAAACAGTTCAAAAACTGACCCTTTTGCTTTCACCCCAGGAACCCGATCAAAATAATGCAAAGTTGCCTTTAAGTTGAATTGAGCAATTTCTCGCATTTGCTTGGCTCAATCATCGTTATGCGGCTGCGGCGGGNCTGACCCTTTTGCTTTCACCCCAGGAACCCGATCAAAATAATGCAAAGTTGCCTTTAAGTTGAATTGAGCAATTTCTCGCATTTGCTTGGCTCAATCATCGTTATGCGGCTGCGGCGGGGCGTGTTTTGTGGCCAGGCAAGCGCCTCTAGGTAGCAATTGGAAACGCGCAAAACTCGCATAGATCTGCTTTCCGTCTTTGCTGCGAAACCAAAAAATCGCCCACGCCCGAACGAAATTGAAATGCTGCTCCAAGATACTGAAAGAAAATGCGCTTGAAACAGGTTGAATTTTTGTGGATTTTTTGTTGTCAATTTGCCTGCATTCAAAGGTCTAAGCACGAAAATTGTTTCTTACACTCAAATTAGCGATAAGATTGTTTTTAGGTCAGCTTTACATTTATTTTTTGAAAACTTGTTTTTGTAAATGTTTGTTGAAATTTCAAAAAAAGTAAATTTTATCAGTTTTCGTCGCTATTTTTGCAATTACTGTTTAAATTAATACAGGGCAAATGCAAAACGGCAATTTTTTAACTGATTAATTTCCCGTCCATTTCACTCAACTCAATACTAAGTATCACATTTAGCCCTTAAGCCTCTAAAATCCACGCCAAACCTGAAACAAAATGTAGCAGCCTCCTAGTTAACGCAGCAAGATGAAGGGCTGGCATATTGTTCCAAAAAAAGAGCTTAAAACAAAGCTGGCAAAAGCTTTTGCAACAAACCGTCTCTCAGTGCCGATCTACAAGGGTGGCCAGCCTTGTTTTAAAGCATCCCTGCCAAAAACCGTGCATGCCATATCAAACACTGCTGTCGACTCCAATAAAACTGTCTGCGGAAGACATTTTCCACAAACGCTTCACGATAAAATCGTCCGATTTTAGCGCGTTCAATTTCCCCATTGTTACATCATAATGTGTCTATCATAATTGCCGCCTATTTGTGAACACTCTGCTATTTCCACTAGTCACGTACCAAGGAATTGACAAGGTTGTGACGTCATAGGACACGATGTGACGTCATATGCGCTTAGCGGTGTAAAGAGCACACAGGGTGGGGCTGATGACATTATGTGTTGATATTATTGATTGGCATTTTTGACGAGTTTAATTGTCCAAATCGCCTTTATGTGGCGAATTCCAGAACGTACGGCCATATTTGGCCCCTTGTGTGTACGGTGAAGCAACTCAGAAAGGCGTTAACCCGTTAATTACGACTTGTGATCGTAAAACACGACTAAAAATATACTTTTGGGCAATCAAAACTTAAACAATTCGTCAAGTGATTTTCGCAGAAAGAAACTAAAAACATTTTAGTAAGGTACGTAACGAAAAATACTTTCCTCTCCAATCTACAAAACTGCTTGAAAGTAAAACCTAAACTCCAGCTTAATAAAGAACTCATTTCACAACCAACTATCAGACGCCTTCTGTAAATTCTTTCTAAGCTTCACTACTAAAAGAAGGTGAACTATAAATTGCTTCAGTTTTTATAACGTGCAACCACAGGGCAATTGTGACGAAATAAATCACGGTCACAATTCGTCGATTCTAGAAAATTGTGCAACCCGTCTGACACCTCGATTATAACGTGATGATGGCTTGTTTGTGGAAATTGGATAATAGGACACGACTACATATTGCTGTGCTAAACGAAAACGCCGGAACTGGTATTCGTGATATATGTCTGTGTGGGGTTTAAGGATCTCAAGGACCTTGTGAAAGAAATTCAAGTGCTGAATTGTCTTGTAGTTTCAAAACATGTTTACATTTTTTCGGGAAAAGAAAACAATGTGAGTGGAATTAAAGGGCCAAGCATATGGATAAAAGGCCGAAGAAAGCTTTTCATTTTTTTATTGTACTTTGTATTCAACGTGAGTGTTTATAAACACGGTCTATAACAATACAACAAAAAAGTTTGATAAAAATAAACAGAAAATGCAAAGGCTTTTCAAGGTTAACAACTTTCGAACACAATTTTGTCCCAGTTTAGTGGATAAAAAATGTTGTTCAATGTTTATGGCCAAAAACGATATATTAAACAAACAAACAGGTCCAAAGCGTTTCTTGTAAAGACTAATAGTATCGAGAGTTTAAATTTACATCGAAAAAGAAAATATATTACCTTCATAGCTTTTTCTGCAGAAAATTGGTAATTTCTTCCAACTGTTACACATCACTTTCTCAATACTAACATGCGTTAGGTTCAGAATAAACGTTCGAATTTGCGGCGCGCAAGCAAAATATTTATTTCCTGTGTAAATGTCCCACTCAACTCTGCGTGGGCGAAATACGAACTCTCCAACGCCCTCGTGCGGAAGTAAAATGTAAAGAATTTTACCGACAACGGACTCTAAAGGTTTTAGTAACTTAGTTTAATTTTTAATTGCTGTGCAATAGTTCGGAATAATTTTCTAAATCATACAATTGATTCGTTGGACGGTAAGTCAAAAGTCACTGCTTGTTCTAAGACTATTCACAGAACTAAGGTTTTTAAAAACGCACTTCTAACAATTCGCTTTAGTAAAAATGTGTTTATTACAAAATATAAAACACACTCAAAATCTAAATCAGATAAACTACAAAAAAAAACACAAAGGCATATTAAACAGTAAAGGACTAACGTTTGATAACAAAATTAAAAACAAACTTGTACTTTTAACGAATGTACGGTTTTTATAGTTCACGGTTTTTGGACATATGACGTCATAATAGACAAATTTAAAGTGCATCATGTTACTTTCTACCATATAGCGCCATATATCGTTGAGTGTTCATAAACTGTCGACATAGGCATTAAACATATCATCAGGCGAAAATATCTTTATCTTTTGGTTGCTTTGAAAACCTACAACTACCGATCGCTCATGGGATGTTTACCTTTCGTCTTCACTTTCGAAGATTTCTGTAAAGGACAAGATAAAATTAAAAAAAATTGCAAATTTTATCAGTCGTTACAAAAAGGAAAAAATGAAAACTGGTTTCATAAACAACTTTGTTTGGGAATTGTGAGAAAAATACGTTAAAATTTTCTTCTCCCCAATGCAATCTTCATCTGACCTTATAAGGAGTGGATTTAAAATCCTGTTTGTGCCAAAATTCAAAAATAGAATAACAAATTTCAACTTAATTTTTTTAATAATGCAAAGTCTTTTCCTCTTCGTTCTTATGTTCAAGTGATACTTTAAATTTAAATACAATCCCAAACCAAAAGAAATTTTTGATTGTGATAGGTGGAAGCGATTCGACAATGCTCGCTGCAATATTGATTTTGCATCAAGCCTTACGTAATACCAAAAGCGCCAAAGCGATCGGAGCGCCGTGTTGTTTAATCCCTTTGACCTCCCTAAGCATCACGGCGATTCAATGACAGGTTCCACGGTTGAGTGCACACAGGATGGCAAGAAAAAGGCTGGACAGATGGGATTTTAATCTCAGCTGCCTGTAGGGGTTTAGCAGTAAGCCTAAAGGGGTGGTATTGGTGATTTTACAATACCAAGCACGTTTACAGTGTGCCGATTTGGGACTAAAAGCGTTTTCAGATATTATACTTTGAGGTGTAACATGGGCGACGACTATGAGAGTGACGACAACGAGTTTGATGACGTCACTGAGGAGGAGAAGACTGAGCGGGCGATAAACAAGCTTGACGAATCGAAAAACGTATTTCTGACGGAGTGCAGGTAAGGGTGAAAAAGTTGCATACAAAATGACGTCATTATTCAACTTATTGTGAAATTTGTTTTCATTTTGCAAGGGTAGCCTTAAAAGGTTTAAGGATTTTGTTTAAAATAAAAAAGATTTAGGCCTTTACGGTGCAGTCTATTTTAAATGAACAAATTTTAGAGTGTAGGTTTTTTTTTTTAAAGGTTTGTAGGTTAATTTTTACGCACATTATTCAAAAACCCACAACATGATGACGTCGAGTCACATTAAAATATGCTGACTCAGAAAACTCCCAATGTGGAATAAATTTGCTTGTTAGAAGTTCCGTTAGTAAGTGAGGTCAGTAATAAGATGCAAATTTTTTCAAAAACGACTTTGAAAACATTAAATGCCTACTATCAAGGGCACGAAGGATTTTATTGGCGGCTGGGGTCAATCTGGTAAAGTGACGTTAACTTTGTTGCATGCTGATTTTTTAGTGGATAAAGATTGTTTTTGCACTCTTTGAGTTTAATCCGCCTATCCCGAAATCACAGCGTTTTCACGTACGCTTGGCAAGGGAACTGTTTTACATTTTCAAACCGCTTGTGCAAAAGCAAATCAAATTTGGCCACAACAATCCCTGATAGCAACGCCTGTAAAATTCCAGTATCGACAAAATCGCTACCAATGACCTGACGACAGATTCTGTTTCGACCCGTAAGGATTACATCGCATTGCAACATCTGTAACCTAGGAGCAAAGCTGCTGGACCACAAGACGCGCACTATCAAATTAACATAGTGCATTCTGTGCAGTGTACGTGAAATATAATAACCGCAACACGATCGATAAGATAATGATGTTTTTGTGGTTCAGATTTTGATGTTTGCAAGTCAGTATATTCATGTGTTTTGCAAGTCAAGCGCTGCGACACGTCTATATTTGCTTAGAACCTGACTTGTACGTTATGTACACCGTACAAAAACAAAAACACTTGTTTTTTCCCGCCTTATACTTTTTAACGCTTTCGCAGCGGTTGACTGAGGGAAGCTTGGTCGGAAACCGCCTAAACTGCCAAAGTTGACTTCATTACACTTCGCGAAACCCTTGTATGTTCAAAGTCACGTTAAAGAAGCGATAGTAACGAAAGTCATGCATAATACAGGCCCACTTGGTGAAATTGGCAGCAGTTTGGTCTGTGAAAGTGGGAGACGCAGTGGACGGCAGGTTAAACGTTTTACTGTGCAATTATACGTTGATTTAGAGGGGGTTCCGCACTCATTAACCGAAGCGGTGGCAAATACAACGTTCCTGCAATGCCGAAACCAGCTTTGGAAAAAAGAAAAAAGCTTCTGATCAGTTTCAAGGTCGCACAATATATGACCAAAAAATTATAATTACCAAAATTATTAACGAATTAAAATAAGAAACTTCTAAGTGACTTACTTTGTTAAAAATTGCTGTTTTAAAAATTTTACGTTTTGGGGGACTGTGGGTGAACCGATGGTTAAACTGGGGTAAAAAGTTGTCAGTGCACAACTCCAGATACGCATCTATCATGTGTGAAAATTTGAAGAAATTTAAACAACTCCTTCTTGACCAAAACGTGAGAACAAACTCGCGTTAGACAGAAAAAAGAAATAAAGAAAAAAAACAGAGTAAAAACATGACTTGGCTTAATAAAGTATTTTCTGACCAGTTTATGCAGTAAACCGCATCCAAAAATAGTTGCAAAATGATTTATAATTGCATAAATTCCTGTATAAGAGCGCACAATTTCGCGTAAACAACCGTAACTACATCTATTAAATTCTCGTCACCTCCTACTTCATACACATCCTAACCCTTCGTTACGTTTCAATATACTCAGGAGGATTAAAGCAAGTTTAATAAAGTTCGCCAACGCAGCGATGACTAACGTTTGCTTATTAAGTTGGTTTTATAAAGCTGTTGAGATATATATATATATACAGTGCAAGCTATAACTGGAACTTTATAGCCAAGCACGATTTAAACAGACAATGTATTGTTTTCAAACACTCTCTTTTTATAAAAGTTTTCATCCAGTGTACATTTTTACCAACTTTCTTAGATAGCTATTACTTCACGAAAAAAGAAAAGAAAAAAAACTTTTGTAAAACGTTCTTCGGCAAATCTGAACCGGACAATGCACTGATTACAAAATTTAAAAATTTTTAAGCTAAGTGATAACAAATTACCAAGTCAGAATAAAGACGTTTTTAGAAGTTATTTGTCACATTTAAAACAAACAAGCCAAAATCTGCATGAACATATAAAAACCAAACTGTTTGTTTGTTTTAGACCCAAGGTGAATTAGACACAAACTAAATAAACAGGTATACAGCTATGTTTGACAATGTCTCTTGTTTCTACAGACGGGGCAACGATCTCGGAATACGAGCACTTCTTCGATATTCGATGCCCAACTTGGCCAGTGCGTGCGACAAAAACGGACAGGTAAGGTTCATTAGCCTTAGCACGATTATTGCTGATTTGGAGCAACTGTGAATTCGGGTTACATACTACATACACGACGACGCACGATTAGATCGATTTTTAAAGGGCAGTATGCAGTCAATCGTAATGCGAATAATGTTGTGTACGGCCGAGAAAATCGTCGCTGTGAAAAAGTAAAAAACCTTTACCATGAAAGTATGAAATTTCAAGCCGTTATAGTTTTGAAAGTTTTTTCTATGTGTGCGCGTATGGTCTGTCCATCAACGGTATAAAATATTACGAAACCTTAAGATATTGAAAAATTGATTTTACATATGTAGGTATTCTGTATTGTTTAATTTATTTTAAGACTTGATAATCGACATTCATACAAAGAAATTTTGCCGACAGCTGCAATTTCCTGTCACAAAATTGCAATTATTGCGGTTGCCTTTCTCATATTGTGGCAATTACAGTGTATTACAGGAGAATTTAATATCTATTTTTGACACTTCAAAATGCATCAGGAATGGATTGCGGCTGAATACAACAAGTTTTTGAATTAACGAAATATCCCAAATTGTTATTGACCCGGGGGCCGTATATGTATTAGGTTGAAAGCACCTATGGTTGAACAATAATNCAATTTCCTGTCACAAAATTGCAATTATTGCGGTTGCCTTTCTCATATTGTGGCAATTACAGTGTATTACAGGAGAATTTAATATCTATTTTTGACACTTCAAAATGCATCAGGAATGGATTGCGGCTGAATACAACAAGTTTTTGAATTAACGAAATATCCCAAATTGTTATTGACCCGGGGGCCGTATATGTATTAGGTTGAAAGCACCTATGGTTGAACAATAATGAAACTTGATATTTTTATTGTTATTTAATGCTGCAAAATCATAATCAGAGTTTTACTTTTGTTTTAATCAATCAGCAAACATGTAAATTTTCCACACGTAGTACATCAAATCCAATTACAAAATAACTGACAGGATCGTAAAAAGCTGTAATGACAAGCGTGGAGACCGCAGAAAAGTATTGATTTTTTCGAGAAATTAGGGATTATACAAACGTTTTATTAAGCTGAACCTAAAATTCCTCGCAATCATCTCATGCGTTCAGGTCATAAATTCTTGCAAAAAGGTCAAAGTACAAAAGACTTTCTGCGGGTCGCAACTCGCAATCC
>QXVZ01005950.1:0-11752 GCA_008931825.1 Phallusia fumigata
TACTTTAAACAGTTGAAGCAGTAGGTCAGTCCACGCTCTCTTTGACACTGATTCAAACAGCTCGTCTTCGATCTGCATCGTCGAAGTTGCTTTTTCCTTTTCTTCTCGCTCCGACGCGTCATCTAGCGGCTGGTTGTTCCCGATTTGCTCCTGCCGCTTGGCGTCGCGCTCGCGCACCTTCACCCAGCGTCGGTAGTCACGTGGTGTGAGAAGGAATTCCGGGCGAATTGCGGAAACCGATGCACCTTGACCTCTGTTTGTGAATTGTTGCGTGAGATTAAAGACTGCCGTGTTATTTAGGATGAAATCACCCCACCGCTCCTTGACTGAACAAAATTTTTCATGCGTCAAAGCAACAGCAATTTTAGCAACACCCATGGTTCCGTAAGTTCCCCAGGAGTTCCGGTTTTAGAGGTGCGCGAAAAGTTTTCAGTCTCACTTAGTCGATGCTATATAGCGTGACTACTGACATCTTGTTAATGTACGTTTTCTTGTGCGTCCTTTGCGTACAATGGTGTTTTGCGATATGACGAGTAATAACTAACGTGTTGTGGCACACACACAGAATTGGTGAATTGTGATCGAGTAAAGCTAATTCGAGTAAAGTTAATTCGAGTTATGTTTCAGTGGTCTGCGAGTCTTGCTAAGGGACTGTTACGCAAAACAGTTTGGAAAGTTTAACCACCACTGATTTAGCAGCTCTTAGCATAAGCAAGCAACCAACCTAGCACTTTGCACAAACACCTCCCGATTAATACCTGAGGAAAGTGAGGAGAGTGGAATGTTGCCAGTGAAGCTGAAGAACCCGCTCAGTTGGGTCACGTGGGAGGGGCTGGTTGATCGGGATACCGGGGACCATTCTGAATTAAAAACTTCTCTTGTAACCCAACTCAAAATTTCAAAACTTTGACAAGCTTAGGAGCGCAAGACACGGGCTTGAAGAGTGGCTTAATTGAAAACATGACAACAGCCTTTGCCCAAAGGTCTGCAATACAATGTACTTACTACATACAAGTTCTCTGGCAGTTANAAAGTGAGGAGAGTGGAATGTTGCCAGTGAAGCTGAAGAACCCGCTCAGTTGGGTCACGTGGGAGGGGCTGGTTGATCGGGATACCGGGGACCATTCTGAATTAAAAACTTCTCTTGTAACCCAACTCAAAATTTCAAAACTTTGACAAGCTTAGGAGCGCAAGACACGGGCTTGAAGAGTGGCTTAATTGAAAACATGACAACAGCCTTTGCCCAAAGGTCTGCAATACAATGTACTTACTACATACAAGTTCTCTGGCAGTTATGTTTCTAACTATGGTTACTTTACCACGCTGATTTGACCAATCGACCATGCTCGCCTTTCCTCCTAAACCTGAGAACTGCCAGCGAACGTGTATATAGAGAACACATTGTATTGCAGACGTTTCGACAATCGCTGTTGTCATCAAAGTGCATGGGCTTCTCGTTATTATGCACTGATGTTGACAACAGCGATTGTTAAAACGTTTGCATTAGAAAGTATTTATTGTGTACAAACTCTCCAGCAGTTACGTTTTAAATTAAGAAAACACGGTTGTTTTACAAAACAAGCTCGACTGTTCTGTGAAAAAATAGAATCGGACAAAGGCATGTTTGTACTGGGTTGTCAATGTTGTTTTTGGCTGATATGATGCAAAACGTCATGTCCAATATTGTCAAAATGAAATAAGGTACAGTATTTTAGGCAGATGTTTTTTTCCTGTGTTAATAAGACCAGATTTTATATTGGTGTTGCTTTAGCAAATACAAATGCGTTTTACATAAATTTCAAAAAAATAATTTATTTGTCAGTTTACCCCAGTCAAAGATATTAAATTCGCAACTGTAGCGCCCCTAGTGACACCAACCTGCCGCACAGATGTTGCAGCATGTCGTATATTGTCTTCACGTCTTTCTTTAGGTTCGTGTCCCATCCTCCCAACGTCGCGTGTCGCGTTCGCTTGCCACCAGATGTCGCATCACGTTTTGGGGGGACACTCACGTCATCATCGTCGTACGGGATGCGAGTTACCAACCTGGAGAAGCAAGAAATTGTGTTTATATTTTATTCTATAGTTCCTAAAAAAAATTTTAAGGACAGTTTTTCCAACGTTCTGTAGTCCGCTCTTTGTTTTTTGTTTGATTCGATCCCCATTGCACTAGATTATAGAGTTTGGCTATGAATCAGCTTCAGAAACAGAACCCCCGCCTCATAAATACATTACAGCCAGACTTAAAGTTTTGCTTGTAAGTAACCAAGGGAAACATTGAGATGATCTAATACATCCTAGTCGAATTGCAGACCTGAGTTCGTTTTTTTGCCTGTGAATTGTAACTCGGACTTTCAAATTGGGTAATTTGCGTTAAACAACCGTGGTCAGTTAGGACCACGTGCGCCTGCTGTGCATAAAACCAAACCAAACCTGTACAAACGTTTCGTTTACCTTCTCAAACTCTGTGGTACGGTCACAGGGAAGGGACCACCCGGCCATCCGTGTACGGAAAACCAACGTTGAGCCGACAGCAGCACCTCGTGGTGAAAGTGCGCCTCTAGTGAGCTTTCGAACGGGAACACGGCTGATCCCAGAGAGCGTGAGACTAACTCTCGCTGAGCAGCGGCTTCGTCAGCTTCCTTCTGATTCAAAGTGATCCGCTGCTGATGAAATATAAATGAACAGGTTAGGAGACAAATATTAGGTATTAAATGTAAAGTAGGAGTGGATTTGGTTCTTGTGAGTCCAGTTATTAGGGTAGGCGAAGGTATTGCCTTTCCAAACGCACCTACTTTATTCTCTGTAGTTTTTGGTAGCTATTTTCATATTTAGTAGCATTGACAAATACTAGGTATTCAAAGTCCAGTGGTTCTCAAAGTGGGATCCGCGGGCCCCAGGGGTCATTGGGGCGAATTTAGGGGGCGGACACGTCTCCAGTGTCTCTTAGTCGATGATTTATCGTGCGATTACTGATATATGCCGCATGCACGTGTGATGTAGAAGTAAATACAAGGTAGTTATGGGTCGCGAATCATCCAATAAATTACAAGGTGACCTTTATGTAAAATCCCTTAAAAAAAGATCAACAAGTCTTCGAAATTTACCCGAAAAAATTCCAAACAGAATTTTTTCCCCAGAGATTAATGCTGGTACGGCATTATTTTTCCTTGATGGGACACTAATACAGTTTGGTGTTTTATTATAGTTCAAGAGTATCACCAAATGTTGCGTATGTTTAGTTTTATCTTTTTACTTGCACTATTTTTCATTCTTACTTGCACTATTTACATCATGCTCTTACGATTTGCATAAGTGTGGAATTTTTAATCAGCTTAAAAACCAATAGGACACACCAGGGACAAGGCATGAAATTGACATGAAGGACCGCAACAAGCGACATTTAACAACTAAATAACTGTGAATAAATTGCTTGCGCATATTTGATACTGCGATCTGCCCTGAAGCTTTCGTGCAGACCTACGATAACGGCACACTCAGATATAAACCACAGGACACCAGGCCTATAAGGGGCGTCATACCGAATCATAGTCGGCCTTCCGAGCATTTTTACTGAGGAAATCGTGGACTAGAGAAATCTAGTCTGCGGTGGGATGGAAATACTTGGAAGGCCGACTATGATTCGGTATGACGCCTCTTACATGGCTGGCGTGCTGTTCTTTAACAATTAAAATACCTTCTGTAGTGAGGCGACGTCGTGTGTTGCAACTTTCGGCTGGTTGCCCCTCAAGTGTGATCCAGCCGTGGTGTCGCTGTTCGCAGGGAGGGCAGGGTGCGCCCCGTCCCTCGAACTCGGGGCAAACTCCGATTCTGTGACGTAATTGCAAGGAATGATATTGACTGTATTTTGTAACGTTTGTAGGTACAATAACAGTTTGTAAGAGGTAGTCAAATGCGATAAATCGACAAACAAGTCTCTATTTTGGGGCAATTTAAGCTGATTGACCGAAATATCTAAAGTACCCTGCAAAAAATCAGTCAAAATCAAAGCAAATGTTTGCGAAAAATAACAGAAAAATGGAGGATCAGCAAAACATAATCCATTATCTCCCAGAAAACAAAAATCCAGCATTGTATTTATTACTAATTTTAAACACACGTGATTTATATCTGGCTAAATTTCCTTTGACTTCTGTTTCACCAAGCCTTACCGAAAGCAACCGAACCTTAAACTCACAAACAACTGCTTCAGAAAACTGTCGCTTCACTTTGTCTAAGCTAACCTGTTTGTTTTCTGCTCCGAACTAACCTCTACAGATGTGTGACGTTCTTACCTGATTCGGTGGAGCGAGATTTGAAAATGATAGAGTCGGGGATCGACTCGGTCACCGACGTGAGAGACGAAAGAAAGTAAGAGCTCGTATTTTCTGCACGGAAACTCCAACAGAGAACGTAAGAGGCTAAAATCTGACACTGATCTAAACCTTCAACTAACTGAACTGCCTTGATTTGTTTTATTTGGATACAGCTGCTTTCTCTCGAAAAATGTTCCTAAATCTTTTGTGGTAAAACCACCAGGCCGCAGAATGTATTGAGTTTGCTGTACGCTAACATTAGGCAAACAGTGCCTGTTTCTTATTTGTTTAGGGGTCTCTGAACGTCTCAAGGCAAGCAACTTCCATTTAAGTAAGACTTTCATTTAAGAAAGTTTCACAAGTGCTTTCGCAGTCTATAAAACTCTGCAAAAACTTTTAATAAACAGACGGACCCGACTTTTTGAATTGGATCCTGAATGGCTAAAATGATTCTAAGCCTCAATTCATCTTTGGCAACAGTCGATTGCTCTCATTAAAATGATTTATACCCATACCCCACTATGTAGAAAAGTTATTTAGAAATTGAGGCCTTTACCGGACGCCGTGTTGGACGATTCCTCGAACGAAGTCGACGTCGTCCCGAAATGAGAACTGGTGGCACTCGTGCTCCCCCTGGTGGACGGCCGGTGGGGAGAAACGCACGGAAGGAGAACCGCTTCACCGAGACTCGCTACAGCGAAAAAACACAAGTTGCTGGCGAAGTTTAATTTTAACATACTGATGTAAACATACTATCGAGGAACTAAATTTCCAAAAGAGCATTTTTGCTTTGAATGGCGGTCAAAGGGGTCTATGTGATAAAAAGGTTAAGAACCACTGATTTAGAAGAAGGGAAATGAACGTTACTAGAGTTCGCGTCTTGAGCGAGTCCCCTAAGTTGCTTGTCTTGCTCGCATACGATCTGGTGATCGTTCCTGTGAGCAGCTAGGAAGGGGTAGACGGTGAGGAGACAGTTGTCGGCAGTGGCCGTCACTGGAATGCTGAACCTGTTCGGAGATATTTGTAAAACACGGAAATGGTCGGAAAGTTTAACAATTAAAAACACAACTGCCAGAGAACTTGTATGTAGTGAATACATTGTAATGCAAACGTTTCGACAATTAAAGCTACTCTTCAAGTACGTATCTTGTGTTCCTAAGCTTAACAACCTTCCAAAAAATAAGTATTGGTATCAGCTTGTGGGTTGCTTGTATAGGCTTTGCTATTTAATTCGCATTTTTGAGTTTCAAGGCGCCACCGATAAAAAGCTATAATCGATAAACTAATCACGGTGAAGTCCACACTTTAATGTAAGAAAACACATTTGAAATTTCGAATTCGACATATTTTTTACCTCCGTCCCGAGTCATCAGTGAAAGTCAAGTCAACCGTGGCTGACACGGGTTTGTCGGAACTGAACGTCATCACGCAAGGGACAATCACACTGACTTTGTTGTCAACTACATTAAAAGTAAAAAAAATTAAACGCTATACCTTATGCATCATTATACGACGAAATACTCCCCAACATTGGGTACTATACAAGGGAGGCTATAGTTGCAGGGATGATTTTTACCTGATGTAAACGTTTTAGGAACGGAGATGTTGGGACCGTTCGGGAAGTCGACAGCAAAACACGAAATCAGCGAACTGTCATCAGCCTCGACATCCGGGACATCAACCTTTAAGGTGCTTTCCCTAAAATGAAAGTCCACGTTGCGGTAAAAGACGATAGCATAAATTATATGTATCCTTTCCGGAAACAACAATCGTGCCACAAATAGACAAGACTAAAAAGATTAGAGGCTCGGTGTAAAACAACAGAGCAAATATAAATATTCTTCGTTTATTGTCTTGATGTGTACGTTGAATGGCAACAGTGTGGAAGCCGGCCTTTCCAACAGACCACTTAGTTTCAAACTTTACATTNAATTTCTATAGAGTGCCGCAGTTTGCCCTTTTTTAATTGGCCACTCTTACAAACATCGTAGGAGTGAATGACTATTGGTTTTTTATTAAAGCAGATATTTCATACAAAGCCTCTTCACTTGCTGAGGCCAATTCCGATCTTACTTGTTACCTTCTGCGAACAGTTATGGGTCGAAACCTTGCAAAAACAGGTATATCGCTACATGTATAAAGTAATGCATACCGTCCAGTTCCTCATCCGGGAAAGACAAAGTGAAATCGGTGTGTTTGCTCAAATCGAACTCAGCTTTGACTTTGGTGGATGTCAGATTGGACAGAGTAAATGGAATGGTGACGGTTGAACCACAGTAAACTCCACTGAACTTAAATGCCTGCAGATATTAATGCGTGAGTCGAAACGACACTAAGGACAACACATACAAACTGCATGAAAGAAACACTAAGTACGAATATTTTATGTGAAAACCACTTTGAGGGCCGTTTGCACGTTTACTGGACAATAGGGGATGTCTCTATGTGTGTGGACTCCTACCACAAACTGAATAAAAGGGAACCATAGACCGAACTGTTGACATTATATCTGCAGTGGCAGAGTAATACTAGCATTGAAGCTAGTATTTTTTTTAAAACTTATTAGCTGGTAGCTGGTCTTGCAAGCTTCCCAATGGATCAGTGTAAGTATATTACCTGGGCAATATGCCAACAAGAAATCTTTGGTAACTTTGTTGTAATCACCTTGACGTCGATATCAACTTCCGGAGGTTCAACGGTTCCTCCCATCCGCAGGTCAATTGTCTTCCATCCTCTTATGTTCACTTGGATCCATGTATCGAACTTAACCACAGCAGAGGGGGAGAGAACAATCTGAGTGAATTGAAAACGTAAGTATTTTTACTTAGCTGGCAGCAAAAAAGTTTTACCATCTAGTTTGTAGCCTGTCTTTCAGGACATTAAAACACTATCGACGATTTGCGAAAGTATCATATAAATCTAGCAGCAATTCAGGCTAAAATACGGCTTGATATGGCCTTTTTACTACACTGGACAAAATTTACTCATATTAGCACATCGGACAAGATAAAGGAGGAAAATAAAACTGTTTAGAATGCAACACAGTACCAGCAAAAAATCACACGAAATTTCATCAAAAAAACGAAAATGTTGCCTACCTTCAGTTCGGTGTTTCCCCCGACGGGAACTACCCCGTGTACCGGCGAGACAGTCATGCCCGGGAAAGGATTGGAGTTGATAACGTAGAACATGGCGTGATTGTGTCCGGAGTTGTGCAGGAGAGCTGTGCGGGTTGTTCGCATGTTCAATGGAACATTACCGAACAGTATTCGGCGCTCCACAAACTGCAAGACAAGTTTTTGGTAGATTTTTTTGGTTTGCTTTACAACTTACATTTAGTTGTTTGGTTTAAACCTCCTGACAGCGGTAAAGACTAAGTAAAGGTTTGCTATAGGATTTAAAATTTGTAAAAATATTGACGATCCTTTTTGCTCAGTATCAGTTATACCAATTATCTACATAATTATAAAGATTACACATTTTTGCATTTTGTAGGTTACAAAAGTTTTGGTGTGGTAGTGTTGTTTTTGGTGCACTTCCCATTCGCCTATTTTGGAAGTTTTCATTCTTCCCCCACTAAAAAAGCAGTGACAAAAATTAACATTAACAAGGTCGGGAACCACTGGTCTGCCTAAACCAAACACTACACTGATCACAAATAACTCAAGTAGAAAGTGGAAATCCCCCCGTAACTTGTAAAATACCTCCATGGTGAGAAATTTCCCTCACGTTGGGCACCACTGGTGTAACACTGTCACACAACATACCTGCACATTTGCATTGCCCAGCTTGGCAAGGCATTTCAGCTTGATCGAGTTTCCGTTGTAAACTTGCAGGTGAAACTCACCCTCTAGTGGTGCGAAGTAGCTTGGATGGAACACGACCTTGGAGACAATTGTGTCAATCATCAGCTACACTTACTCAGGTTTAAACCGACATGTACACATTTGAGGTCCAAACAGGTACTACTAATTTGAATGCAGCCAGCATTTGGAATCGCGCAGTCTTAAACCCTCCTAAGGTGTTTCTCATGAACCAAGCGTATATACGCAAGAACACCGTTGTAGCTAATAGGAATTATAGACTATGTGCGCGTTCGCAAGCCAAAAACAAATACAGCAATTACATCCTAAACCACTCTTTTTCTTGTACTTCCCCCTGCAACAGCCAGGTGATTTAAAAAATACCGTAATTCCCTCAATAGACAAAAGTTAAAACGAATTTATTTAGTCAGCATTACCACTCGCTTGATCAGCATCCATGTAAAAAACAGTCAATATTATGGAGATATTTGACCAACGATATTGGTCGTTTAAAGAGATATATAACACAATTTACCTTGTGTTCCGTTTTAAATATACAGTCAAGCATAACAGTCCTGGTTGGTAGTTTACAGTTAAGGATGCAACTACTAGTAAAATGTCGTCTCACCTCGCATTTTAGATCCTGGAAAGCTCCAACGGTCCCCGTGGCAGGTCGAATCGAGAAAGCTGTTCCGCGATCAGTGAGTATCGGAGACCAAGTGAAGTCTGCTGCGTAGTTGCGTCGGTTGTGGAGGGTTACCACCGACCTACGTGGGAATTTTACCAAGAAATTTATAACAAAGTTTTGAAGTATGGGAAGAAGGACTCGTTGACCCAACAATGGGTAATATTTTCAAAATAATTTTAGTTTTAGAAAAACACACGCTGTTGCACAGATCTAAACGTTGGTTTGATTATAGACACTCTCTGTTCAATAGACTAATACTATAAGAGAGTTGGCCAGGTTGCATGAAACGTTAAAATACCGCAACCGTGAGAAAGTTTTTTAATACTGTTGCAGTAAGAGTTGAAAATGTAAAAAAATCAAAAATTTCTTCTCGTTTAACAACTAACCTGTATCCAGCCTCTATGGGAAGAGCCTGGTCTGCACAGAGCTCGAGATAATCGGATGAAAGTTCAAGCGCCACAGGGACCACATTGGCCAGCACAAGCACGTGACTTTCGTGTTGGGAATTCACCGTGTAACTGTGACGTAAACGAAGAAGAAAGAATGAAGCGTCGCTTCAGTTCATGTAAATCTGGGGTAGGGATATTCTAACAACTTTTTCGGTAAGAAGCAGAAGACACGGGCTTGAAAAGTACAACATAGTCAAATACACAACTGCCAGAGAACTTGTATGTAGTAAACACTTCCCTTTGAAAACGTATTAACAAGCTATTGTTAACATCAGTACAAAACACAAGTTCACCTGCAGTTAAATTTTTGATCAAGTGACTTTTTAAGTAATACTTGAAATTGATTAATTAATTAAGAAATTCAATCTCAAACGTTCTAAAACATTAACTTTGTGTAAACGCGTCGTTCTGGTGATTGTATGTATAGGTTGTGTTGCAAGGACATTCAGTGCAGTTTATGCTATAACGAAGGTTTCACCTGATCGAGCGTTGGAATTTTCCTTCGGTGTTCGATTCGAATACGAGAGTGAACTGAGCTTTAGATTGAGCTGGAATAACTTGCGACAGTGGAGAGGTCTGTCGTAGTTCCTTGCAGTCTATCATCACCTGTAAGTGCAAAATCAAAAACCTGTTTTGCTGCGTTAGCGTACAAGAATATCGAAAAAAAAACACAATACGACGGGTTATCAGGAAAACATTCGACGCTTACCTAATTTAATTATTACTGTGACGGATTGCCTTATTGACTTTTTGTTTTTGTGTATGAAATATTTGTTTTGCTGTTAAACTTGGCTTCATAGAAATGTGTGTTACCTTTATGGGGACACCAATTACTCGCAAAAAAATATGTTTGTACAGTTCGTATTATGTATATGATGTTTCCTTTCTTACACCCAGCCGTTTTCGTGCCTGAAATTGCCTGTGTAAGGGGTTTCTGACATGACAACCGCAATACCCAGCACTTCTACCGTCTTAGCGTATTTCTATTTTAATTTTATTGCAAAATTAAACTGTAATCTTAAATTTATATTGCTTCGACTGCTGTATTTTCCAGTTTTGCCTGATCCATGTCACACCTGCTGTGCTAAATTATCTGTTCTTCATCCTAGGACCCCAATAGCAATATCAAAAGCATGATATCTGCCATCTTGCAAATGTAAGCGATTTTTGAGATCCTAACTGTCGTATATGCTTTAGATGGCTGGTTCAGAGCAATGATGAGGTTATCAATATTTATAGAGCTACTAAATTTGTCTGATTTTCCTTTTAGTTTCTCACCTGTACGTGAATGTAGTGGTTGAGATTGTTAACGATGTGAAGTTGTTTGTGGTTTGTCGAACGGAGACAGATATCACCGAAGTCGATAGTGGGAGGCCCGATGATGACTTTGTGCAGGTCCTGTGAATAGAAAAATAACTTCCAATAATCTCAAGTTAAATACAGGAGTGTTATCTAAAAACAGCAATCTTTCTAACCTACGGTTATTTTTTGTTTAATTGCCAACCAAATAGGACTTTTCTGGCTGTACAAACTATACCTGTGGTGTCAGGCGCTTTTTGCAGTCGTTCTTCTCTGTACCGGTGGTGGGAACAGCATTTAAACCTTCCGTAACTGGGCGTGTCGTGGCCAGGCGCTCCTGATTGGCCAGTTGACGAGTCGTCAGAAGGCGGTGTCTCTCGTTAAGCGGTATAACCTGATGCGACGCTAGAGAGTCGGACGTTTAAATTAAATTCAGCGTTTCAAAGCCCCGATTAAATAGGCTTAAAGCTTAAAATATACGCACACAACAATGGAATTTTAATTTTATTCATTTATTTATGTTCGTTTTTTCGGCTTCTACATGATCGTACCGCTTATATGCGTTTAATGCAACATGAAAGTGTGATAAGCTGAACGCGGTGTGGAATAAACGTCAAAACAGGGCTTCCCAAACATTTTAGTCTGCGATCCCTTTTTTTATTTGATTAAATTTTCCACGACCCTTCGCGTTTGTCAACGATGAACAGTTTAAAAAATAAAAAAAAGTTTATATGTTTTACTGAAACCGTAGCACACGAAAACAAACGTTTCCAAAAAAGTTTAACAGCGACCCCAAAAAATCGCCACGCGGCTCCATGGCGGGGTCGCGATCCCCAGTTTGGGAAGCTCTGCACTAGAACACGACATCTAAAATGTCTTTCTATGCAGCCAACTTTATTACCTGGACTTTCAATCTCTCTCGCAGACAGCTTAGGCGGTTTGAGGCCAGCAGCTGGTTTTATTGCCAGATCTTTTTCATTGCAGATCACTTTAAACTCCCTGTTATGAATGTATATTAACTTTAACAAAGCCTTGGAAATGACTCAAGTACAGCAGGGTTGAAATTAAAACAAAACTTTTAGAACCAACCTATTTTGTTCTCTCTTTCGCCTCTTGTCGCCGGATTCCTTCAGGAATTGGGCGTACCTGTCCTTGTGATCTTTCCTTGCCAGTTCTTCCTCTATAGTATAAGCGTAA
>QXVZ01005970.1:0-13230 GCA_008931825.1 Phallusia fumigata
TTAATTGTCATGCTTTTTGGGTATTTGGTAAACAAGGTATAATTTAATCAATAAAATCATTCTATTTTTAAGGAATTCTATATTTTGATGAGAATCTATTATCATTGAGCATGTAATGTGTTAAATTTTGGTGATTTTTTTGATTAACCACTATCCAAATAACAACAGGCTAAAACACATGTCTTTGGCTAACCTAATCCATGTATAAAAACAAATCAGCTTCCGAAGTTTATACACACCTTGTCCGTTGCATTTTGGTAGCATGCACAGAGACAAAATGATGCTCATCACAATTGCAAAATGTGTATTCATATTTGTTAACTTTTATTACCACCTAAATATATACCAATCTTGAAATTATTAGACATTTAACCCAAGACCTACTACTTTACAAGCAGAGTGACATATATCAAGTCAAGTCTTTTGGGCGTGATGTTACCTAAGTCACGTTAAGGCTTGTAGTAACAACGACTTGTTCTGAACTAACTTGAGTTTAAAAGCCATTTTTTTACGAATGCAAACTTGTTACCCACTAAAAACGGAAAAGACAGGAAAACCGGGAAAAGGGAAATTTTGGGCTGATTTGCGAGTTAAACTGATTTGCGGTTTAGCATGATTTGTGCGAGTTAAAATGGTATAATACACAAATAAGAAACATTTCCCGACTTTTCTGCTTTTCTGAATTTCGACACAATCGATGCAAAGCGCTGTTAGATCGGTTTAGCATGAATTGTACGAGTTAAAAATGGTATAATAGACAAATAAGAAACATTTCCGGGCTTTTCTGCTTTTCTGAATTTCGACACAATCGATGCAAAGCGCTGTTAGATCGNTGTACGAGTTAAAACGGTATAATAAACAAATAAAGAAACATTTCCCGTCTTTTTGTATTTCGAGACAATCGATGTAAAATGTTATTACATCGTCTGGCATGATTTATACAATGTTTTCAACTTCAACATCATGCGCTTCAACATTACTTAATCGCACAGGTCAAAAAGTTTCCCTCTTTTCCTGTTTTTCTTGAATTCATTTTTTCCCTGTTTTAGAAATGTCCAAAATTTCCTTTCTCCCGCTTTTCCTGTCTTTTCCGTTTTTAGTGTTGATTTCCTGCTTTTCCCGCTTTTGCGTTTTTCTGCTTTTAGTGTTACTTGTTGGTAGTTGCGTGCTTGCGTCGTCAGAGTCAACAGTTTAAGTACAAGTTGAACGACATAAAAATTAGTGGCTTGAGGCAACGTGGAAGATCCGAGCAGCAGAGCGACAAACAATGATGAAAAAAAAGCTATACTTTTGTTTGTTTCAAACCATTCGATTAAAAACAAAATTCGTGGTATCTGTTTCTGGTCCTAAAATTAGTTTAAGGGCTCAGTCAACTAACAGTGATATGGAAATCTGGGGGTTTAAAAATAAGTCAACAAAACAACTTGTCAAGACTGTGTCTATATTAAAGTTTTGTTCATATCGCCCATTTGTGGAACATGGTGAAATGGTATGTAACTCACATTAAAATATGGAGTAACTTTGAAACTATAAAATGATTACCAGTCAAAAATTGTAAACCATTAGGCAAAATCTAATATTTCCCAGATACTCAGGTATTTCCACAAAGCTTTTGGAAAAACCTTTACCACCAAACTGCTGCAGACAACATTTTATGATCAATTTTGCATTGGAGATTCTGCTGAAGAAATACTTAAAAAATGCAACACTATTAAAAAAGAAAATATGTTTCCATTACTTTGCATTACAGCTGAAGAAAAAACTAACCCTTCCAGTTATAAGTTCGGGTAAGTTTTGTAAGACTTTAAGTAGTTTCAGTTCGGTAATAGACTTTATTATATTATTTTTTGTTTCATTTCTTTATTTTGTAGAGAAATATGGTTTGACACAAACAAAGAAAATATGTTGAAATGCATTGATCTCATATGTATGACCATTCAGTTGCCAACAGTCAAACCAGTTCAAATGAAACTGACTGCAATTCTTGATGCAAAAATTTGTGTAAGATATATAGTTCTGCATATCATTGCTTCATTGCAAACTGTTCAGTGCAGTATACCAGTATCCACCCCTTTCAGTTTACCTTTTGTGTAGTTGCCCAGCCAGCACACTAAATTAGTTGAATTATTGTTAAAGCCTTTGAATCATATCAGTAAATTAATGAAGACTACTTATCAAACTAACCACAGAGGAGCACTGGTGAAGATTTCAAATTTTTATCAGGTTTTTATCTTGTTAATCTGTTCTTCTTTCATACAGAAAAAACTGTCAGATGTTATTCTTGCTGGTCAAACAGAGGAGCTGGTTGGTTGGTTACAGACTATAGCTAAAAATAGATTAAATGTAAGAATAAGCTTATGGTTTGAAAGTGAATTAGACATTATGTAGTTTTTAATTTGTTTCAAACAGGTCTTGAATCAGGTTTCATTTTTAAGTGCTGATGAGCAAAGACACACAATGTGCGGTGTCCATCGTCTAATAGATGTGTTGTCATTTGCGCTTAAAAAGCAAGTAAATGTTTTAGTTGATGCAGAGTATGGTGATATCAACCCAGCAATTACCTTTATCTCCACACATATGATGTTATTTTTTAATAAGAATGCTCCTGTTGTTCAATGTACTTATCAATGTTACCTAAAGGTAAGTTGTCCTTGCACAGTATGTTAATGATAAATAGGAAATTTAAGATGCTCATTATTTCTAGCTGGTGAAAATGAATTTTGGGAACGTGTTGTTGCTTTTTTAGGTTTAATTTCAAGGAAAATTTTACTATGATACTTCAAAAGTAATGCAAGTTTCGAAAAAACCCATTTTGTCGTAAAAATTGCAGAGTTGTAGTGAAATCAGCGAAAATAATTTTTGCTGCCTAAATGAATAATCAATCTTTTTTTAAGCTATTTATTCATATTTCATTGAGTACAGAATTCGTACAAAAGCATTGCACAAGACATGGAATTTTGCCAACATGCTAACATACATTTTGGTGCTAAAGTTGTCCGTGGTGCGTATTTGGAATCGGAGCGCAGAAAAGCTAAACAATCAAACCTGGAGTCCCCTGTGTTTGACACATGGCAACAAACCAACGAAAAGTGAGAATCAAATTCCAATAAGTTGTACAAGTAATGTATTTAACTTAAAATAAAATTGCACTTACATCGATTTTAATTATAACCAGACAAGCTCTTGTCAAATTATAATAGGTGTATACCACCTAAACTTTCATTGACATCTTAATTTTAGATGTTTAAAAATTCTACTGTGAGGTCAGAACTTTTGCGTGTCTGGCACCGCGCTGACGTCACGCTACTAGAGAATGACAGCTTGGTCCCAATTTCCGAATACGTCTATCGATTGCCTGGGAACAGTTTTATTTCTGACGGTAAAATCAAAAACACGTACAAGTCGAAGAATAATTTCCAGGACAGAGTTTTTTGTGAGGAAAACATGCAATTGTCGACTATACAAAAGACAGCCACGTTCTATAACGCTCACCAGAGTTTTAGGCCAGAGTAGGTAGTCTTACTGCAGAACGTTGTCAAAACAGATCCTGAACACACAATACAACACACGTTGATATCATGCAACTTAAACTTTAATCAAGTGAAGCTTACGTCGTATCACCACTGTCACAAATATTAATTACCTGTTTAAAACACATTTTACCCTTATTGTCAAATAAAGCAAAATCGATTAGTTTTCAATGCCGTTGTTGCAACATCAAAAATACCAACCTAACACACACTGCACGTGGCACAAAAACTTTTTAATTTACCAAAGCAAGGCAGAGAAGAACACCTATGGCTTGCTACCTAATAGCAAAAGCTTGCATTTTTGTGCAAATCGACATTATGCAGTGCGACGTAGGTAATACGGTTGCGTGATCAATGATGTTACTTCCCCTCCTTAATGTATACTTTTACGTCAAACACATTTACGAGTCAACCAAGAAAACATCAAACTAAGACCGCAGATGAGCAAAGCTCCAATCGGGCGCATATGACCGTGATGCATGTGTACTTCAACAAGCATGTCGTCAGCATAGCGTCCATGGTATATCCTTTTTCGTTTGACGACTACGTGATCTGAATGTGTCGGATGAACTTGTTCGAGTACCTCGGAGATCAAACATAATTTTGCAATCGGTCGCTTGTAAGTGGCAGCGGACTGCATTTTTACATCGACTTGGCGGATACCACCGTGACTGTCCGGAAACGCATGTAGTTCCATTTCCCATCGACGTCGGGGTTGACTCTCATCTACGATCGTCACAACATCTCCAGGTCGAAGGTGCGTTGTGGGTCAGGTCATATTTGCCGCTAAGCAACGGTGGAAATATATTCCCTTGACCAATTTCCTAGTAGCCTACTTAAGGTATTGAATGTGTTTCCATCGACTATAGCTTTGGCAGTCTTTGGATTGAGGCGTCCAACTGGAAAGCTGTCAGAAGCTCGCCCCAACAATAGCTGGCTCATTGTCTGTATAAGTATTGCTGAACAGCTAACGGTCTAGAATTTTGTATCCACTTCGGATATCCGCACGATCATCGGGTTTCTCGTGAGTATGGCGCTTGAAAAGAACGAATCGATCTAATCATTCTCTCCCACGAACCTCCCACATGGGAAGCAGCAGGAAATTTGAAGTTCCACTTGATTCATGTCGTTTGAAGTACGACTCTAGTTAGGACTGCTGGGCATCGAATACTATTCAACACATACAAAGTTCGTCCCATTATCGCTGTATACAGCGTTTGGGTGGCCTCTAATAAAAAATAGACCCAATCCGTTAATAAACGCGTTCGTGGCTAAATTAAGCGCTACCTCTTTATATACAGCTAACCAAAACTGCAATCATGACTTTTAGTTTCACTTTCTGGTTTCACCAAGGATTACCCAGAGTAATTAATGCCAACGCAGGTAAGCGGTCGCTCGTTGTGTGAATTACAAGTCGACCATTTGTTGTTGCTCGTGTCGCACAGTTCTCCTGTGGCAAAGTGCCAAATATGCCAATTACAGAAGCGCAATACTGACGTTGTACGTACCTGATTATTTCCAACTCTGCGTTCTTAAACTCATCCGCTCAATTTGTTGGTGTTCGTAGCAACCTTGGGACGAATAAAAGACTTGAAACACAGCAGCTAAGTGGTCGACACTTTTTGCTCACTTACAGATGTATAGCGTCCAATCAGACGATCGGATGCCTCCAGCTGTGTGCCCATGTTTTACTCGAATTCTCTTTCAGCGGACAGAAACTCTTGGGGCAGCTGAGTCTTCATCTCTGAAAAGTTTGGTGACCGATCTTCCTTTTTATTAGTTTTTGAGAGTCACAAACAGGATGGTGCGGCAAGTACCATCGGACTTTTGTGGATGCGCTCTTTACTCATTCGCTTTCTGCCATGGGACGACTGTCCTGTGGCAAGCTAACATTACTTCGCTGTGAAAACGGCGAACAAAAGTGGACCTCGATATGTTTTTGTGAGCTTGTGNGGACTGCATTTTTACATCGACTTGGCGGATACCACCGTGACTGTCCGGAAACGCATGTAGTTCCATTTCCCATCGACGTCGGGGTTGACTCTCATCTACGATTATCACAACATCTCCAGGTCGAAGGTGCGTTGTGGGTCAGGTCACTTTTGCCGCTAAGCAATGGTGGAAAAATATTCCCGTGACCAATTTCCTAGTACTTAAGGTATTGAATGTGTTTCCATCGACTATAGCTATAACTATAGCTGAACAACTAACGGTCTAGAATTTATTATCCACTTTGAATATTAAGTCTTGTAGGATATCCGAACGATCATCGGGTTTCTCGTGAGTATGGCGCTTGAAAAGCAACGAATCGATCTAATCATTCTCTCCCACGAACCTCCCACATGGGAAGCAGCAGGAAATTTGAAGTTCCGCTTGATTCATGTCGTTTGTAGTACGACTCTAGTTAGGACTGCAGGACATCGAATACTACTCAACACATACAAAGTTCGTCCCATTATCGCCGTATACAGCGTTTGGGTGGCCTCTTAATAAAAAATAGACCCAATCCGTTAATAAACGCGTTCGTGGCTAAATTAAGCGCTACCTCATTATATACAGCCAACCAAAACTGCAATCATGACTTTTAGTTTCACTTTCTGGTTTCACCAAGGATTACCCAGAGTAATTAATGCCAACGCAGGTAAGCGGTCGCTCGTTGTGTGAATTACAAGTCGACCATTTGTTGTTGCTCGTGTCGCACAGTTCTCCTGTGGCAAAGTGCCAAATATGCCAATTACAGAAGCGCAGTACTGACGTTGTACGTACCTGATTATTTCCAACTCTGCATTCTTAAACTCATCCGCTCAATTTGTTGGTGTTCGTAGCAACCTTGGGACGAATAAAAGACTTGAAACACAGCAGCTAAGTGGCCGACACTTTTTGCTCACTTACAGATGTATAGCGTCCAATCAGACGATCGGATGCCTCCAGCTGTGTGCCCATGTTTTACTCGAATTCTCTTTCAGCGGACAGAAACTCTTGGGGCAGCTGAGTCTTCATCTCTGAAAAGTTTGGTGACCGATCTTCCTTTTTATTAGTTTTTGAGAGTCACAAACAGGATGGTGCGGCAAGTACCATCGGACTTTTGTGGATGCGCTCTTTACTCATTCGCTTTCTGCCATGGGACGACTGTCCTGTGGCAAGCTAACATTACTTCGCTGTGAAAACGGCGAACAAAAGTGGCTCTCGATATGTTTTTGTGAGCTTGTGATTATGCACAAAAGTGTTGGTGGCATTGATCTCTTCGCGTTTGGAGTGTTTTTTTATCGTGATGAACACGGCCTGCATATGCCGTCGAAACGCCGGAATAATACATAATACATTTCCCAAAAGAGCCTTTGTACTTGCGCCAATTCCACTATGAATTGCCGGACTTTTTCCGACGCAAAACAGAGTAACTTGCCTTGGCCTTTATGCCATAATAAGTGGACCTGCCAACATCTTGTCGTAAAAGCTTGTGTCGGATCCCTGGTCTACAAACGCATACGTTTCGCGAAGCTTTATTGTAGCTTTCCGATGCAAAGGACTTGGCATTTCTTCGTGTTGTAATGCGTGTGCAAGGGAACCATTTAGAGCACATACATTTTATCTTCAAACTCTCTTTTCTGTACTTGTTACCAAACGCTTCACATGTTTTTAACAGGTGATTCATTTTGTAACATTAACAACTTAATGTCACAGATCGTGGACTCTGATTAGTGGTCGCAGTTGCGCAGGTAACGTTTCTTCCACCAGGTTTTACTGCGCGCTTGTTGTATTCAACCTTTCGGGACAAGTATTTACAACCTCAAATTCCTCTCCGACGAATCCAACGAGGTCTGCTAAATCCGCTTTCTTGTCAACTTTTTCTACAAACTTTCAACTCGACAACGCCAAAGACTTGGCGACTCATATGGTTACTTGTTTTCCAGAGACACCAAATGATCATCGTGTTTTAAGTCAGCGAAATTGACCAGCTTGTAAGAAACCAATAAAAAAAATTTCAAAGCTTGAGGTGCGTATACTGGCGGCATCATCGGTTTTTAGGTTAGAACCCTTAGTCCAAAAGCTTAACGACTGTAGGGCATACCGAGGATATCTTAGAGAATATTTCTTGTTTCAAAATCACCTTCCTGCTTCTCCGGAGAGGAGCAGTATTTAATAAGAGACCGCGCCTTTCCCTTGCATTGTTTTATGTGAAGTGTCAGTCGAATATTACCAAGTTTTGCATTCAAGATTAGACTCCAGCGTACTAGCGTACAAACATCCAACAATCTGTAAGATTTCATGAGAAGGTCATGTCTTCTGGTTTTGACCTTCTCATGCTCTCATCAACTGGAAGCACAGCTGGTTTCTCTTCTTTAATATGTCGTCAGTACAGACGTCCGTTCAATTATACGAACCATTTCATGTGATTTTCCCTGATGTCATCGAAATATGGACGAAAGCCACGGGGGACACCTGTGCTCTTGCTGGAATCTCGCAATTGTTAGACCCCTTGTCCAATGGTGTTGTCACTCACTCCGGTATCCAGGAGAATGGTACTGGGCTCTCGACTTTCAGCTTGTAGAGCAACAGTTGTTGCCCTACACTGCGGAACTATTACAAGTTCGGGCAGTGAGTCAGGTGATTTACTCGGCGATAACTTCGCTACTTAGATTTCAACTAACTCTCACAGATAGCTCGCTTCTTGGAGTCTTCTCGGAGTCACATGCCGTGCAATTGTGTGTAGCTTTTTGTAATATGCCTTTGCGCTACGGCCACTGTCTATCAACTATTCAGCTTATGTGCAGCGGAACGTGTGGAGCGGCAAGTGGCCGCATTGTGCGCCCTGCGCTGCGCTGACTTAAAACAGTGTATTCGAGATGGTAAAACAAGTACAAGTTGAAGAACACGGTTTTCTGCACAGAAAAAATACAGTTGCCGGAAAGACCGGCACATAGCCTACTTAGGTCAGGGTGGCAGTCTACTGCCGAAAATGGATTCTGAAACACAAAATTCAGTACACGTTATATACCTTGTCAATGACACATTTCACCCTTTTAATTTAATAAGGCACAAAATCGATTAGTTTCAACTGCCCTTGCCTTATCTAAAATAACAACCTAACGCACTCTGAACGCGGTATAAGTACTCTACAGTCTACACATTATTTACCCAAGCACGTCAGAGCGAAAGAACTCCATTGGCTATTGTGATGCAAATTGACTTTATTTGACGTGACGTATTAATACGGTTGAGTGATTTACGATTGTTTGGATCCCACCAGTATTTAATGTGCGTACATATTTATTCGTGAATACTAATGTTGAAATTAAATTTTGTTTCATGTTTGCATGCAGTTATGACAAAGTCGTTGCTAAACTGATTGGGGAGATAGCAGCGAATAACAAGAAATGTCACTTGATGGTTGCCAGCCACAATAAAGAAAGTGTGGAACTGGCTGTAAATTCTATCATTGAACTTGGCATTGAAAAATCTTCCACTCAAATAATGTTTGCACAATTGTATGGACTTTCTGACCATCTATCCTTTTGGCTGGGCAAGTATATTGAATATATACTGTATGTGTTACAAACGCAGCTTGGCACATGGTGTGTACNGTTTGCACAATTGTATGGACTTTCTGACCATCTATCCTTTTGGCTGGGCAAGTATATTGAATATATACTGTATGTGTTACAAACGCAGCTTGGCACATGGTGTGTACTTGCCACTGCCCTGTTTAGTTTACTATTCAGCATTTAGAAGGTTGACACACTATCATTTAGAGGTATAAAAATGTTTTTGTCAATTTCCTCTCTGTCAATATTGTCAACCACAATGTGTTTTATCATTTGATTTCGTTATTATGGTGTCCATGTAAAACAAGAACCAAATCAAACATTTGTTTCATGTCAATCTTGACTAGTTCTGAAAATTACTTTTGTATTTTAACATTGCAACATTATTTTCAGCAAACAATGGTTTTCAAGTGTATAAATCATCCCCTATTGGGTCTGTTGATGAGACAATCCCATACATGATCAGGCGTGCAAATGAAAATAATAGTGTCATCCAAAATAGCAGAGGAGACCACAAATTAATGATGCAAGAGATTTTATTTAGATTGCTAAGAATTGTGTATCCTATGTAACAAACCTTATGTGTTATTTTTAGTTGATTTATTGTGGGACCCCTTCTCGTTTTTCCTTTCTTTTAACCCTGCAAGTTTGACCTTTTGGCATGATACTTTTGACCAAATCAAATGAAACTTTCACAGATGCTAAATAAGGTCAGGGTATTGGGTTGAAGAGATGAAAGATTGAGTCGTAGGATGTGTCACATGCTTGTTGGCTTCAAAGCTGTAGTGTTAACTTTGTAGCTGCCAATTTTTAACTATGTCGAACTAAATGAAGTTTAATACACTTAAAGTTTGTTGATTTGCTTGATCTGATAGCCAAATATTAAAAAAAATTTAGAAGTGCATTGGTTGCTGTGTTTAAACTAAAGCCTCAGCTGTTGACCATCTGGTATGTCAAAGGGCAAAAATTGTAATGTGGGTAATAAATCTATATCCAATGTAAAAAAATTTATTGAATTGGGTTATAAGGCATATGCAAGTGCTTATAGCCACTTTTTTGTTGTAACTTTTTATTGGTCAACTATTTATTCTCTTACTATTGCCTTTTAATCACACATGTTCCATGCAATCATGTACTTTCATGCCATACTTTTTATGAAAACAATTAGGTAACCTGCACAAACTTGCTGGAATTAAATGTTTGCGTTTTAGGACTTTTTGTAGCTTTTGCCTATAGTAGCCCAGAATACTTTTTGTTTTTTCTTTTTGTAAAAATCATTTCTGATGCATTTATGCATATCCATGATTAAAAGGCCATATTTTTTAATTGCTAAGTTTAAGAAGTAACAACTACATTTTTTTGTTTTACTTTTCACTTAATCACACATCAAAAAACTACTGTGGATGTCAGTCAGTTTTGCAGTGGGTTTTTAAAATCTCTGTTTGTACCAGATGGTGCCTTGTGCAGTTTCCCTACTAATATTTGACAAGTGTATTTGCATACATGTGTGCTTGATTTTTGTGTAGTTCTGGTTAAAATAAATATGGTGCTAACAGACATAAATAGTATACATTTGCTATAAATGGATGTTTTTAGACCACAACAGATACATATATTTCATCCTAAACACTTTTTCCAACAGCAAACCGCAACTTAACACAATATGGTTTTGGTCAGGGTTTCAAGGTGAAAATTTCAAAAACCAAAAGTACACAAGTTTTCGACTCTAACGGTTTTAAAATACTTTGAAAAAATAACGAAATAGAGTTGCTTTTCGACTCATTTTTATCAACGCGCCTTTTTAGAGAAACCGTTGGTACAAATACCGAGGAACAAAAAGGATGTGCGGCCCGAAATTGGTATTCTATACCATATTCATATTACTTTCATTAACAGTTGAATTATTACGTACTTTGCGACATTTTCCACCTTTGAACCACGTTTAATTGTAGTCGTGCCCAATTCTGCTAAGGTTCTGGTAAATTTCCAAAATGACTCCGAGCATGAGATGTTTTTTTTAAAGTGCTTTAGTGGCCTTTAAATTCGCTGAGGAAAAAAGAATTTTGGTTACCAAATTTACTGTTTTCCGTCTTGTGTTGCTTTAAACCTGAGACGATTCAGAGTTTTCTCCCACGATCTAATTCGTTGTTACTGTTCATCAACGAAGAGGGCAATGTTGCCAGGTTAAATTCTCACAAACCGCCCAACGTCATGTCAAAACCGCTAAAAACGTATTTTTGCGCATTTTTACTAAATTCAGTAAATTGTGTATAAACGTCATCTAGCGGATTTCGGAGAATCGTGCGATATTGGCATCCAGCGGATTCTCTAAATTCCGCATGCACCCTTTAACACTGGGTCGCTTGCGGCATAAAAGATAAGAAATTCTTTGCGGCCAGTAACATATGTAGGCCTACAATATTTCATCATCAAAAAGGAGGACATATTACAAATAAAGTTTACAAACACCTACTTTTATGTACAAGGAAAGTAAGGGTNTCGATTTTTTAACGTTTTGTAAAACATTAGGGGTGACAATTGGTTTTAAAAACACGCAGCAGCAATTCCGCCACAAAGCATGTTGACGTAATGCGATGCTTGTGAAAATGCGAAACGCATGAAATGCAGCTGTTCTGCAAGGAAAATGACGCGAATTCCGCTTTGTTTTTACACCGACAAACGTGTCCAACTGGAAGAGTCGGTATTATCCCAACACACGTGACAGCTACTATAACACTTCCCTGGCAGGTTATTTACTACGAGCCCAACTAAACTGGTACACTGGCGTACAAACTACATTAACATGCGGTTGAGGCACACGTGGGAACAAAACAAAACACGTTTGCGAAACGATGATTCTCTTATAAGACTATCCAAAGTTACGAATGCATTGTGGTTCGCCATATGCATGAAAATTTGTGTTCGGGCAAATGTAGCTATGTAGGATTTATAGGTGAGTTCCTACTAACTCTGATAATGACTCCAAAACAAGCAGTGCATTTAGTAACTATTGGTTTGTATTAAAATTAGTACAAGGCATACAACGGTACTTACAATATATAACGAAGATGCGTTCAAGAATAGAAAGATAAACTCCAGTTGATTATTGAGACAGAATACACTTGAATTACATTGACTAAGCTAGCAATTAGTACGGTTAATTGAGTTAGGTCTCTATCAAGTTCATGTCCGCTTCTGTCTGGTTCTGTCTGTGTTAACGGCGGAAAAGTCGCGCTATATAGGAAAGGGCTTTACGCGTTCTTCGCTGCTAAGAATTACATAGAATGAAAGGGCGTTTAAAATAAGTAATTCTAAACTCGTGCTGGCCGTGTGACAAATGATGGATGTGTTTACCAAGGTCTGCACATATAACCACATCCGGAAAGTTCGAATGCTAGATAAGAAGATTAAATTGTGCCTGGTCATCCAGCGGTTCGAATTGCGTGACGTAACGCGTTAATCGTGGTTAAAACGATAAAAGACGATAAAAATACAAAGGCGAATGCTACATAGCCACGTTTAAGAATGATCGACCAGTTGCTAGGCTTGCTGTCTTGTACGCAAATCAATATACAACCAACAATTAAACGTCATCGTCAAAGACCTATTATTTGTTTACCCAAAACAATAGGTAAATACAAACACCATGTGTCCATGTCACACAAAACTATGGACAAGATACTTGAAAGGCTATTTGTCCGAACCAATGGATTGTTACGTGACATCGAGGAGACTAGTTTTGTTTGCCGTTACTCTTAAACATAAAAGATTATTCATGGGACCACAAGGTTTAAAAAACTCAAGGACCACTTGGCTTTCGCACGCTGGACCAAGCGGCATTGGAAACAATGAACCATATAGATAACAAAAACAAGTAAACAGCATTTTACGATAGTCGTTTGGTACGTCATAGAAAAGTTCCACGAAAACGAAACATCAAATTCATAATAACACCATAGTCGAAAGCACATAACGTTACAATATCGTTTTCCATTTTTAAGCTCTCTGGTGAACTACTATCCTAACTAGGCTACCGGATCCGTATCTTCTGTTAATGTCAACAAACGTTTGTCGACACACTGAACTTGTCTGTCGCGTCATAAAGTTGATTATGCGTGTTAACAGTTTAAAATGCGTGATGAATCATAACTACACTG
>QXVZ01005976.1:0-10000 GCA_008931825.1 Phallusia fumigata
TAAACCATGTGAGCTTTCGCTGGGACCGACTGGTACGAACCCAGAAGGCACATTACGACATGAGATTGGATTTAAGCATTACGTCAATACAATATTCAAGCCAAAATGTTACAGGGTCTTTGTGGCCATTACCACCTGGGCTCTGAGCGCTCGTGAGAAAAAAAACAGAATAATTTGCAAAAAAATTTGTCAAGACGACGCAACGAAGACCAATATAAACATTACCTGCAAACAAGCCGGGAGTGCCATTCTTCAAACATTTTCCACGCGACTCGTTCGTCAGTACGGATTGGCTCTCCAGGAGGGGGAAGGTACCACCGACGATTCGGCTGACGCCATATTGCTGGGGATGGCTGAATCGACCTGGTGTCGCAATCAGCGAATTCAACGAGACGATAGATGCCAATGTGACGCCTGCACTGGACTGCTTGTAGAAGCTCCAAGCTCAATCATTGCAAACAGAGGTCCTAAAACACTTGGAGAAACATTTTCAACACCGAGTGGTGATGAAATTCCGAAAGAACAAAAACTCAAGTATTGTCGGGTGTTTTTGAAACGTCTGAGAAACTCGACAGATGGAGTAGAGGCGTTCATGGACCAATGCGTGAAGGCAGGCGCGAGCTTGTACCTAATAGAAGTTCACCACCGCGTTACCAAGTTTGTGGCCTGCAATGTTCCGACATTGCATGTCAAAAATGACGGCACCTCTCACTGAGCGTCCTTTTTTCTTTCACGCATATTTATCATTTTTGCTTTTGTTTGTTCTGTGTTTTTTGCGCTCGTCATATTTCCCTTTTATGCAATCTGCACCAAATGTTTTCTTTCGTCCCAAGTGAAATGGTACACATTGTCCTGAAATTTTTAGTTTTGTCATGCAAGATAATCGTCATCAGCGGTCGACTACACAATGCTCGAAAACAAGAACCCGGGCGAACTGCGCATAACACAAAAGACGTCGTTTCGATGCGTTAAGCCTTTTTTTCTTTGTTTCGCAAAAATAGACAACCGATTAACTGTCACGTTATTTCACTGTGATGTTCGACACGAAAATACAATACATGCCACTAACCCTGTTTACATGAGCGAATCGAATCATCAAACTGATGCGAATTATGTGACGTCACGCGTTCAATTCGCCGAAACGCAAATTTACATGGCTACCCAAGCGAATCGCATTCAAGGTTTTCACCTTCCCGCCAAAATGTTTAGTTATTACGTCAAAGTTAGGAACAAACGTAGGGATGCAGTATTGTTTTTTTGTGTGCTCCTGCATTGGAAGCACGAAGGCAAGCAGTTGAAAGCCTACAAACCATTAAAACTCTTTGCGGTACTCTTTAAGTGTTTTCGCAGATTTACTAAAATCTGCTGGTTCGTTTGGGATTTACGTTTCCTCAATAAGCTGCAGAAGCAGAGTTGTGTTTTTTGTAATCCAGAGTTTTTTTGCTGTTTATTAATTACCTTTTGGCACAATTTGAATAGTTAGTGATTGCGTATGCCTTGCCATAGTGTTAGGTCAGGATTAGCGCTAACGATTACGAATAATTGCAGAATCGCACGAACTCATGCTCTCCCGTGAGTTCATTGTACCACATGTAACAATTCACATACACAGCGTTTTTGTTGCAAGTCTTTATAAAAGCAGCAAGCATTTTTTCACTGATTCCATTAGTTACCTCAATCACTCGTGCATCGCTGCAGTCAAGGGCACTCGACCATAACTTACTCACAGAGAACATAATTGTTTTCGTTGGCAACAGAGAAGACATACTTGTGCAATGCGAAATATGTTGTTCCAAATCGTTTGGATACTGCGCTACCATTCGCCACAAACTTGAACGTGTCGCGTGAACAATTGCACAGACATCAGGAGGCAGACAATTTGGACAAGCCTTATTTCCTTGCTTCGTACAAGTAGACAAGCAATTACTGTGACGTTGTCTTTCACTGAGCTGTACACTAAATCCCATTCATTTTTAGGCAAAACAAACACTGCTGAAACAACACAACTATGCAAATGAGTCTAATAGCGAACCTCCTCATCTTTTACAGTCGAAAAGTTTTCCAGGCACAAATTATCGTTTTCAGTACTGTGAGGTGAAAAGCTACATGGCTCGCCATCCAAAACAACAACATTATCCAATTGGTCCACCACACATACATCTTTGTCTGAAAAAACGTTCCACTCCTCGAGTTGTTTCAAGTACATACCGAAACCTTCATCGGAGAGATGGACGTTGTCGTACCAGAGATTACTCGAATTGGGAACTATAATGTACATAAACTCGGCTCCTTTCCCGGTCGCAACCGTTCGAATCGCCCAGTTTATTTCTGCTATTAAATGGTCTCCGCGGTACCAATGAAGTGGTAGTATCCCACAGCAGAACACCTGTCAAGACACAAATTAAAACACTATGAATTGAAATGAAAATGAGTTTCAGGGCCAGCGCACATCGCATATTTTTGAGTGAATATGTCATAATAGTTATAACTTTTCGATCGCGTAGCTGGTACTGTTCCCGGTATGGTGTAAGCTTTTGCGAATGGTCATTTTAAAGATATGCACATAGAGTGTAACATGTGTAAATTTGAAAACGTTGAGATTGGTTTGAGGGCCAGTGCACATCGCATATTTTTGAGTGAATTTGTCATAATAGTTATGGCTTTTCGATCGCGTAGCTGGTACTGTTCCCGGTATGGTGGAAGCTTTTGCGAAGGTTCATTTTCAAGATACGCACAAAGAGCGTAACATATATAAATCTAAAAAAGTAGAAAAAGAAGAGTTTGAGGCCCAGTGCACATTGATTTTTAATATTGGTTTTGAATTATCGATTGCGTAGTTGGTACTGCTAGCGTTATGCTAGAACCTTCAGCAATGGCTTATATTAAAGATACACCCGCAGAGTATAACATGTGTAAATGTGGAAGCGCAGCGATGAGTTTAAGGGCCAACGCACATAGCATATATTGAGTGAATATGTCATATCTGTTATGAATAGTTTGTGTTATAGAGAACATTCTGTGAAAGTTTGGTTGAGTACAAATGAAGCCATGAAGTTCATATAGATGATTATTAATTTGAAACATGCGTATTAATTAAAAAAAATAATATTTTTGTAAAAAAAGTTTGAGCGCTGGTTTGTCTGAATATCCAAAAATATTGTGTCAATTTCGAAACCGCATCGTTTTTAGTTTCCGAGCAATTGCAATGTGCGCCAGTTTCACTTTGGTACCCACTCTCATGACACGAGTCACCGCTGTACCAAGGTGAGTAGTGATGTACCGAAGCTTCGGTTTGCCGTATCATCGATTTTGACGAAGGTTCTGTTTCGGCCAATAATTTGTTGTGATTCGGCCCAAAACCAAACACACAACAAAAATAACGTTCAGGAACACCAATAGTCTCCAGGCCTATTTGATAAATGTTATCACCTAAAGCGATGTTTGTATTTTGGGCACACACGTGTCTTTTCCGCCTACGCACTACACAATCTTAAACTGCGCTATAACATCCAACTACTGTTCGCCTAGCAGTGAAATCATGTGATTATGGCAAAGGCGTAGCATGCGGGTTTGCGTGACGTCACAAATGATTCGGTTGATTCGGCCGAATTTGTTCGGCAAAAACTGCCGAATTTTCGGTTTCGAAAATTTTGGATTCGGATAGTTTGGTATTCGAATCCTTCGGATTCGGTATTCTGAATTGCCTATCCCTACGTGTAGCAAACGCTCTTCGAAATCGCCTTCAGCGAGCACAGGATGAAGCTGAGGCATTTTTCACTGACAGGATATTTCGACAAATACCAAAGAACATCACTTTACTAACAGTCGCTGACAAGCTAGGCAAATGGGCAAAGAACAAGGCATGGAAATACTGTAACAGTTGCTTCTCATTGATAACAAATCAGATGCCTCCATCTTTGTCTCTCCCTCGCGGCTTTTCTCCGCAAAACTGCGCATGCAGATAACCTGCATATTCAGTGCCAAATTACAGAGAATGGCTTCAACAGCGTTAGTGTTTAACTTTCCAAGACGCCAGATTTCTTTCACTCTACGAAGTGCACATGGGAAAAACACGCAAAGCGCAACATGGTATCGCTCCAAAGACGGAATCTTTAAACTGAACTTGAAAGCAGCCCAGTAAGAAAAATTATCTTCGGCCATCCATGTTTTTTCTTCCTGACATGGAAACCCGGGGGAAATGCACGATGATAAGTAGATGCTGAGCCATAGATATCCCGAACTAATATCTACCCCAATTGCCATGAAACTTGACGCCGGACCACAGATCAACCTAAGATCGGACTTTATCTCTGGTTTATCTATGGGCCTTTACCGGTTACCCTACAATGTTTACCATTTTAGCTACGGCTAAATACCTTCTGCCCACTGAACAAAACACAAAATGTAGTCCCATCGCCTTTTTTTATTTTTGGGAGCATTTGCACGATTGGTTGCATTCAGCAAATATAAGTCCAAAACACAAAAAAGCAAAAGGCAGATATTAAATTAAAAGTAAAAGCTGTCGACTATTGTAATACCTGTCTAACTGGTATGGTTTATGCAAGTGTCATAATTTGAAAGTCAGTAGAGGCTATTAAAGTCACTATCTGCAAAGAATCGTTATAGAGGTGTTAAACCTATTAACAGTGTTCTCAAAATTAGCCACAAGGATATTATTTTATCCCCATAAAACAAAAATGCAAACGAAAAGAAATTAAAGAAGATTTATTAAATCATGTGTTGTGGATGGACAGAGTGAATTAGTTAAATTTATTTAAGTTTTTAACAAACGTTTTTAGTTTTACCCACTAATGGAAAAGTTTGATTGTTCCATGCTCTGCCAGTCTGTCCATAACACATGATTTTTTGAAAGATCTCTTTAAATTGATTTCCTTGCTTCTCGTCCTCCCTCCCAATCTGACACCCCAGCAAACACCCGTTGAACAGCATCTGCCAATTCACTGTATGTCACAGCTTGATATTTTGTTTCCTTTATCACACCTACAAAAAGTTGTATTGCAATTGTATGAAAATTATAAAAATAACATTGGGCAGCAGATCCTGACTTGCATGCACCCAACTAATTATAGCAACAACTGGCAACTTGTAAAGTGCATACCTAAAATATCACTTTCTAAACATAAATCTTTCTCCAATGTGGTTTCTGCCAAGCTTTTACAGGAGAAGTCCATCCCAAATGTTGGTAAATATTTCCCTAAGTTCCACCGCTATGTAAACTTGTTCTATTTGGTTCGAATGCAACTAAATCATAACGTGTCTGTATTTCTTTTGGTCAAAATAGCCTTAAAAGTAAATTCCTACTCACAGACTTCAAAGATGCCACTTACTGGTAAGAACCTGATAAAGCTGGTGCTCTTTAAAAGCCTTTTTGGATTTTATTCGCTTGTCACCAAGGCCACTCCACGAGTACTCTTTTGCCAATGACTTTCTCATGAACAGTTTGATAAACTCTCTAGCAGTAGCCCTAAGTGTGCCTCTCTCTACATATGCTGCAATAACAGAAATATCCTGCACAAAATAAGAATACATAAATTTACTTTTGCTTTTTCTTCCAATGATTTTTCAAATGTGTTTTTATAACTGGCACATTATGACTAATATTGTGGATCAATTTTATTATTATTAAAGAATGTAATATGATAGACTTTTGCTCTTACTGGCATTGTTTTGATGGCTGTTGCAAGCTCATCTTCATTTACTGCTGCTGTAGGTAACTGGGATGTCACATGTTGCTTGGAACGTTCTATTATCTTGTCCATTTTTTTGTCTAAAACTTCTACTGCAGTTGCGAGGCAACCTATTTGTTTCGACATTTCTCTAAGTTGATAATTGTAATGGCAATCTTTATGCAGTTCTGTTTCTGTAGATTTTCTTTTCTTCCTAGGCATGACTGGAGGCACAGCAAACAATCTGTTACAACATATATATTGTTTGTATTAGGACACAGAAATGCTTTCGGTAAATTAGGTGTAAACTCACTGTCTTGGATTAATGGATTCTGTCCTAATCAGAGGGGGTGGGGCAGCAGTATTTTCACAAGGATTTAAATCTTCTAATTCCTCATCAGTAGTTTCCACAACATGTTGTGAATAGGCCTTCTTTAAACAGCGGCCGTATGTATCTGAAGTACACTACAAGCTAAACACCACATACCTAGGTTTGGGGCATCTCCTACTGCTTTATAGTTTAAT
This sequence comes from Phallusia fumigata, assembly GCA_008931825.1. NCBI lineage: Eukaryota > Metazoa > Chordata > Ascidiacea > Phlebobranchia > Ascidiidae > Phallusia > Phallusia fumigata. The sequence goes on from QXVZ01005976.1 coordinate 6,213, forward strand.
CGTCTAGACATTTAACAAACAATGGCATGCACAAGCATCGTACTTGATTGGCACAAAATTTCACACGAGTAAATAGGCCAATCATCCATTGCCTTTGTCTGCTCCTTCACCAAAGATTGAACATCACCTTGAGTAGGCCATCTACACTGGTTTATTCCAATGAGCCAATCATTCAAAACTACATCAGACTGTCCACCTTCCAAAAATTTTACAAAAACAAATCTTTTCATGTTTAACAGTAAACTATTACCAAATCTGTTGTGAAACACAAGTTTAGTTAGCATTATTTAAGTGTGCAACAGTTTTAATGCAACAAACTTACATTTAAATGGTAGTAAAACACATTTGGCTATATGGTCATCAAACGGTACAACTTCAATACAAGATGATAATTTTGACACTTTAAATATTCCAACATTTACAGAGTTTGTAGGAAACTTAAAAAGACTTCTTACTCTTTGATACTGTTTTACAACAAAATAGCTTTTTTCACAGCAAACAATCAAGTCAACAACTTGGCCAACTTTGTCACCATATGAAATAGTGGAATCTGCAACACTACCCCTTGTAATTTTGTAGTTGTTATTTAGTACAGCTCTTTTATAATGGGCTATAGGAAGTGATTGAAAACATGGTACATGTTCTCCATTATCTTGTTCATCCAAAACATGTTGTTGTTTAAAATTGCAATTTAATTTAGTACTAACAATCACATTTTCATTTTCATGATAAACATGATTTGCAATCTGTTGCAAAGGTTTAAATCCAGAACGCACACATGCTTTTAACAGTCCCAGATAGCTTTCGAATGGAAAGCAGTTAATTAAATCAAGAAAACCACAGAGGTTATAATCATCTGGCAAGTGAGTAATACTGTGAATGTTATATGACACAAAAGCTTTTCCATAAATATCACCACATTGCAAAACAAATTTAAACAGTTGTACATTGCAAAAAGACAACTCCTCATCTGTACAATTAGCTTTTAACAAATATCGCATTGGCTCTGAAAACTGTAAAAAATTTAAATACATTTCACGAGACATGACCTGTTTGTTTTTAAGGATCACAATGCCAATGTAAAGCATAAACAATCTAAACTCTGAAGCTTTCCAGTATGCTAAATCATGGAGTTTTCTCATCTTTCTTCTAAATTCAACAGGAATGTTTTCTTTGACTTCAGAAATTGCATTGTTTAAAACACACAAGGCTCCAGGTGACAACTTGCCACGTAACTGTCTATAACACAACATATATGCAACTATAGATTTAAATTTACTTTGTCATCAATCAATTTTTGATGAATACGGTGATCATATATGTATTGCATACCTAGGAACACCTTTCCACCAGCTTAGCAACCGCTTCATCACACCAAGACAGGCAAGGTGCATATAATCAAGGATAAAGTTGGAGACCATTTTTATTCCATGATGTACCAGAATAGATGTTCCCTTATGGTGTTTACTGTCTCTTTGTTTCACAAAAGATTGATTGGTTCTCTTTTTTGAGGTTTTATGAGAAAAGCATACTCGTCTGTCACAATAGTCTCCCACTATTTCACACCTTTCACAAGCAGAGTAACCTGTATGACTTTTTAGGCATTTTAAAGAGGATCTTGCTGGAGCATCACAAATAAATGCAACTTGATTTGACAAAATAAATGTGTTTTTATCACTAGTAAGAGGGTTCTCATTAAGGGAGTCAATATCTGTCAAAAAATCTTGAAGAAAGATATCTGGTGGGGGCATTTCCCTGTCCAATGACTTGTTGCTGCAATAGATACCAATGCAGATTGGTCGCATTTTGATTCCATACACTGTTGCCAAAATTGGGTATAACTTGTAGTCTGGTGAATGAACAAACAATGGCAATCCATCAATATTTATAATCAACATGTAATTGCACTTTTTCCACTTTTATAACAAGCATATGTGCACAGTATCTCTTTGAGACTGCTTATCCAATTGTAAAAATGAACATATTCACCTTGGCCCATTTCTTTAAAGTTTAATGCTGGAGTTGGAAGCAATGTCTTGTAGGATTTTGGAAGATCCTTATGAAACTGTTGAAGATTTTTTAAAAGCCTGGTGACAGCCAATTTTGGTACATTTCTTTCAGTTAAAACCCAGTTTGTTAAAACCTGCTGCATTGTAAGTACTGGTCCTTTCATGCAGTTCTTTTCGACAGCTGCAAAGGAACTGTCCTCGCTTGATTCAGAGTTATCTTGCAAACATGGAGTTATTTCGCTTTCAGTGATTTGGGATAATTCAAGTCCAGCTGCAACAATGTCATCTACGGTGACAGACTTGTTTCGTGACCACTTTTGCTGCCTACATACAGTCTCGTACGGTTTGTACGCAGTTCTTTGGCTTTTGTAACGCGGCATTTGAGCGAATATAACAGTCTGGGCCAAACGGAATAAATTTAAAATCACGACCTGTCTTTGCACTGCAAACATAGAAAACTAATTTCCTTTCTTATTGCTGTAGAAAACGGCAAAAAATGGATTATAACTAAACTTTTCCACATATCACAACTTGTTGAAAAAACCTCGTGCGGCTTATCTCGTAGCATTGCGACATACTGGTTTCCACTTTTGGAATAAGATATGATTGGGCAACGTCACAATCAAAATTTGATCATTGGCTGTTTTAAAATTGGAGGCAATTATTGCAGCGCTGATTGGTCAAAAGGTTTCACATCACAAGGTCCAACATTTTTGTAACGTTCTTAACTGTACATGATGGCGACAACCGACGCCAAGAGTAAGTTCGTTGCCTGTTTTTTTATCACAGAGAAAAACAAACAAACTGTAACCACAGGCAAAATATAATTGAAAACCAAATAACCCAACTCGATCAATCAAAAAGAAGTTGGTATCGTAACCCGCCCATTTATTTGTGCTTATGATGGTTGTTGGTGACAATTATCGTCCTTAAATGTATTGGGAATAAATTGTAAATGGCAACGCATTTTGCGATCTACCTGATATATCTGGTTTTTTATCTTTGTGCCATGTTTGGCTTTGGTACGCATGGCCCACACAACTACAAAACACAGATATATCTTTCGCGTTTTGCTGTGTTATGTAACCATGGCCAGAGGTAGATGTCCAAAAGACAAGCGGGGAAAAGGTTATCCAAGGCCGGGGAAAAGCGATAGAAAATTTCTGACTGGGAGCATCACCACCATGTATGCATTGGTTAAATGTATGCATTGGTGAATATTTGAACGATTTCGTTTATGACAGAAAACCGTATCGCAGAGTAACCAAATCATGTGTATTTTTTTGAGAAGGCCAAGCGTTTATATTGAGAACCCAACAGTGTGGAGCCCTAAAACGCTTGCAGATCGCGCTGGATTCAAAGATTCAATACTGCCAAGGCAGTCTTTTTTCATCACCACCACAATACTGTTGCTGTCCCAATCCGCCTTGCTCTCTCTGAAAGTTCCTTGTTCACTTGTATGAACTTCCTTTTCACTTGCGTCAAACAACTGGCAAACAGACAATAAACCAAAGAAAGAAATACATTCCAAAATTGTAACTCGCAAGATTTCGCCAACAGCGCCATTCCCTTCGCTTATGTCGCACGCAGGTTCGTATGCGGGCGCGCTCGGGGCAAGCGCGTATGGCGGAAATTTCGACGGCACCGCATACCCCCAAGTCCGGCCGAGAACGCGGGTCGGCGGGTGGAGGGGCAAAATTGGCACTTGTAATTTTTCGTCAACAGCGCCATTCCTGTAGCTTACGACGCACTGGGGTTCGTACAAAGGAGCGCCCGCAG